>PVJI01001952.1:0-159784 GCA_004026765.1 Micronycteris hirsuta | reverse complement strand
GTCATCATACCCTGGCCCAGAGCTTCTCAAACTTCAGTGTGTAGATGAATGCAGGGCACCTGGTTAAAATTCAGGTTCTCATTTAGGGTGGCTGATGGGGCCTAAGAATCTGCACTCCTACCGGGGGCCTAGGTGGAGTCCGCACAGCTGGTGAGTGTGCCACACTTTGAGTACTGAGGGGCTACAGGCAACTTGGGGTTGGAGGGTCAGCCCACAGTCAAGGGGACCATATTTTCCAAACCCCAAATCAGGGCATAAGGTCTGAGGAAAGATTTGGGTTTGCTCCCAGGAGCAGAGGCAGCCTGGGAGGCACACCAGGATGCTGAAGGCTGGAACTCCCTGGGACATTCCCAGAGACTGGGGAGGTCGTTCCCAACTCTGCTCCTGAGGACACACTGTTTGCCTGAAAGCGGAATCAGCTGGAGCTGTTACTGTAAACACCTTTGTTTTCTCCCAGACCTCTGGGGAGAAATATTAAGGCACTGATTTTGCAAATTTGTGGGTTTTTTCTCCTATATATTTTCCTCAGCTTTAACTAGAAGCCTTCAAGATTTAGCTATGTCAGAATAATCTGTGATAGGAGAAGGGCACCTAAATGAGCAAGAGGCAGTGACCCCTGAGGGTCACCAGCCCAGGCTCCCCCCACTTCAGCCCTGCTGGCCCCACAAGGGTCTGCAGAAGGCAGCTGCCTGGTCTTGATCGCTCTGGCACAAGCCTCAGCCCTCCTCTAACTTGCTTTATTTCCACTGAGACTTCAGGAAAGATATTATAGAATATAATATGTGAGAACAAAAGGAAACATACCCAGAGAATGCAGGAAGCACAAAGGCTGCCTGGCGGGTAGCTGGTCTGCTCAGCTTAAAAAGTAGAGGGAAATTTGTGCATGGGGGTGAGCCAGCGGACTCTTTGAGAGAAGAAGGTGGGAGGAGGGGAAGATGGCCCTGAGCAGGCTGCCTGATGACTGGAACCTGCAGGGAAATGTAGCCAGGGAGAAATTCTGGGAGGCAGGTGGCCAAAGAACTTTCAGCTTTTCACAGTACTGTGATAGAAAAGCCCTCACTAACTTGAACCTTCAGGAGAAGTTATTGCATGCACACATGCACACACACACACACCAGGGTCTGGTTCAAGAATCTAAAATATCAAACTCACAGGTCCTGAAGGGCTGGCACAATTTGCAGGCTTGGGTCCAAATACAAGACCCAACTCCAGGGCTAACTTGGAGGATGTTATTAGACACACATCACTAGGGGGCGCCCTCATAGGCATCCTGGAAGCCAAGAGAGCCTGCCTGTTCCCCGCCCTCACCGGCACTGGCTTCGGAAGGGAACTGGGAAGGGAAGATAGAGGTCAACAGGGGTGGGGGTAGAGGTTGGGGATTGAGTTTAGAAATCTGAGTCAGCACTCCTTTCAGGTGACACGCTAGTATCTTCATAAATGGAGTGGTCAGGTCTCCAGAATGGAGTGAGCCAGAAAATAAACTCACATCACGAGACAATAACTGCCATATGCATAAACAAGAATTACCCAGACTCATTAGGAAAGGACTTATCTCACAGACCAAGGCAGCTGTTTCTGCTAACAAACATTCAAAGATGACAAAACCAACAAGCAAGCGGCAAAGGAATACTAATGGAAACCAGAAACAACCAGTTCCACTTAGTTAGACAGCTTGATTATATATTTGTGAACTGGTTTATGACTTTATATTTCATATGTGTATTATAGATGGCAAAGATCTCTCCCAGTCCACACAATGGCGATTAAGTAGCCCAACAATTCATGGTGTTTTCAAGAGTGACACTATTCCCAAATGCTGGGCACTGAAACCCATTTGTGGAGCACTGGTTTATAAAAACAGACAATAAATGTGACATGAGGAAGGTCGTGCAAATCCTGCGACATGCGTGCAGCAAGCACTTGTCTGCCTGTGAGTATAACTGAATCCCCAGCCCAGCAAATAAGGAAACTTCCCCATGGCAATCCAGTTTGCTCAATCCAAACTTATCTCCTTATCCTCCAATTTTAACAAAGTTATCACAGGGACTGAAGACCCCCAAAGCAGGAGAGCCACCAGTGTCCTTGCCCTCCGGCCCTGCTTTCTCAGGAAGTCCTGACAAGACCTGACCGTATCTCACATTTCCGGGCAAAGGAGACTGCTCCAGACTGCCAGCTTGGCCCACCTCTCTGCGCACGGAGGTTTTCTTCATGCTCCCGTCACACTCTTTCAGGCTTTTATTACGTGGTACTTCAACTGCTTTTGAGACAGTTTTCCACTGTGTTTTAAAAGCCAGCCCTGGCATGTCTGTAAACATCAGTTCATATTCCTGGAATAGATCTTTTTTGTGTTCCATCCTACTTCCCACAGGGGTACAGATGGCATGTTTTATGTGGTGGCCACTATTTACAATTCAACCCCATGGAGGCCCATGAGATGCCACAAACGGAGCCCACACAGGAAGACAGCCCCTTGGACACAGACATTTGTCCCAACAGGCCAGGAGTGCCAGGAAGGGCACCCCCTGGAAGTGCACAGGGTGTCTCTGCTGCTGACACACATCTCCTGCGCAGGGCCAGCAGGGTCTTGGGCACCCCCGGGAGGCACACGGAGAGGCAGGCTTTGCCTAAGTGACAGTGGGGCGCGCATGGCCAGTGGCTACAAGCAGGGGAAACAGCACACAAAATGCCCAGAATTGGCTGCAGAGTTAAAAACATCAACAAAGCAAATCCTTCCCTTCCAAGGCTCACCACATTCATTTACATGTTCATGAGCATCTGCTAGCTGAGTATCAAAGTATCCTTCTTTCTATTCTGATGGACAGCCATTAATCACAGTAGATTCGACCTTGTCAGTACCTCAGTGAGCGGATAACAGAAGCAGGGTTTTTTTGTTGTGTGTGTGTGTATGTGTGTGTGTGTGTTTTTCTTGTGGAGGAGGAGGGTGTGAGGGGAAGAATCACTTTACTCTGAAGAAGCCACTGCTGCCTCTGTCTCAGACTAAGATAGCATTTGCTGAAAATGTCAACAGATTGCTTCTTGAGTTGGAGTTGTGCAGACATCAAAAGCTTATTTTAACAGGGCATTTTGCTTAAACTTACTTGGTTGGTTTAGGCATTTAGAATGTCTCTGACTATATAATTTGGATTTAGAGGTTGTTGTTGAGTTTTACCGATTTAGTGTAAATCAGAAGGACATACTGGAATAGATCCCTTCACATAACCAGAGCCTTTAGGCCATTAATGTAGTAAAATCTGCTCTTTTGCATTGCATTTTTGTGGGTTCTTTTCCTTTCTTTCCTTTTAATTTTTCTTTTTTACACGGCTTAGTTGCTATGCAGAGGCTTAGAGCTCCTGCATGGGGATCAGTTCCAGACTTTGGTTTGATTTGAACCAAGCCAAGCAAATTTGCCTGAATGTGATTTCAAAAGGTTTTCCTGTTTTCCTGTATCTCTTCAGGAGATTGAAGCAGGTTGAAAAGCAAGTCACTGCTTGGGTTCCAATAATGCCATCTCTTCTCCTCAAGTATTTAGTACGATTCAGTGGACACCGTTCAGATGGATGGCCACGGGTCCTCTGAGACAGTGCAATAGTGCTGAGTCTCAAGAAGCTAATTTCAAAAGGCAGATTACTTATACTTGCAGATAAAGTCTTTTTCTTCCATTTTTACTTTTATTTCAGTGTTTCTTTCTCATTTTCTCCCTCCATATCACATTGACTAGATGTGACTCCAAAAGTTAACGGTAATTGCTCTCATCTCAATTTAGCAAAGAGAAAGAAACGAGTGTAAATTTCAGATGCGAGTACAGGTCATTACAGGTGTGTTATATTAGTGTATTCATGAGCCCCCCGGGACAGGCATGCTGAGCTAATACAATAACTTTCTTAATGTGTAATTACACACCATCAGACTATAATTGATTAATTGAAAAGAGAATGTAGGCAGATGTGAGGGCAAGACTTCTGTTGCTCATTAAATGAATATGTCCTTGCTTCTCTTTAATAAGTTAAGTGGAACTACTCAAAAGCAATTAAATCAGTAGTAAAGTTCATTAAATTTTAAGTAATTATTGATATTAAATTCTGTAATAAAATGCAAGACTTTGCATAGTTCTATTTAAAAAAAGAAGTATGATACTAATTCTATGGGGCCAATTCAGCAGAATGAGGGTGCAAGAGAAAACTATAGCTTGGGCCCACTAACGTCTGTGTGAAAATCACCCGAGAGAGGACAGTGGAAAGGGGTGGGGGGGTGTTCTAGAAGCTCTGCTTGCCATCTTAGACCAGCCAGAGTGACTGTCTCACTTAAACCTAGGAATGTAGTAATGTTTCCAAAGTAATTATTTCATTTAAAATCTAAATCTTTCTTTTTTTTTACACAATCCAATTAAAAAATGGGCAAAGGACCTGAATAGACACTTCTCCAAAGAGGACATACAGATGGCCAATAGACATATGAAAAGATGCTCAATGTCACTAATCATCAGAGAAATGAAGATTAAAGCCACAATGAGATACCATCTCACACCGGTCAGAATGACTGTTATCAATAAATCAACAAACAACAAGTGCTGGCGAGGGTGTGGAGAAAGGGAGACTCTTTTACACTGTTGGGGAATGCAGACTGGTGCAGCCACTGTGGAGAGCAGTGTGGAGATACCTCAAAAAATTAAAAATGAAACTGCCTTTTGACTCAGCTATCCCACATCTGGGAATATATCCGAAGGAACCCTAAACACTAATTTGAAACAACATAAGCACCCCTGTGTTCATTGCAGCATTATTTAAAGTTGCCAAGACATGGAAGCAGCCCAAGTGCCCACCAGTAGATGAGTGGATAGAACAATCATGGGACAGTCACACAAGAAAATACAACTTGGACGTAAAAAAGAAAACTTTGCCCTTTGCAACAGTATGGATGGACCTGGAGAGCATTATGCTGAGTGAAATAAGCCAGTTGGAGAAAGACAAATACCATATGATTTCACTCCTATGTGGAATCTAATGAGAAAACTGAACTACCAAGCAACATAGAAGCAGACTCACAGATGGAGAGCAGGATGACAGCTATTGGGGGAGAGGAAGTCAGGGGGTGGAGGGACTGGGAAAACAAGGAAAAAGGACTCATGGACACGGACAACAGTGTGGTGATTGCAGGGGGAGGGGGATATAAGGAGGATAAATGGTAATGGAAAAAATAAAAAGTAAATAAAATAAAATATATTAAAAAATAAAATTTTAATCTACATGCGACTAGGTGAAAAAGGTGAAGAGATTAAGAGCTACAGATTGGTAGTTACAAAACAGTCATGGGGACATAAAGTACAGCACAGAGAATAATATTGTACTACATATGGTACCAGGTGGGTACTGGAAATATCAGAACACTTTGTAAGGTATATGGTTGTATCACCACTACACTGTGCACTGAAACTAATACAATACTGAATATCAACTGTAATTAAAAATAAAATTAAAAAATAAATCTTAACCTAAATAGTTCAAAAATGATGTAAAAACAATTTTAAATCTAATTCCTTGAATACTACATTTGATACCTTCTATGGTAGCTAAATTCAAACATAAACATGAATACAGAGAGTTGAATGCAATTTGTAGAAGATTCTTTCCAGGCCCTACTCTGTCATTCAGGAAACCGGGCTGTTGGGGCGGAGGAGAGCGTGAGATATGCCATAGTTCAGGGGAGGAGTCACACATAGTTCTGAGTCCATAGGTGGCTTTCCCATCTTCTGCTACTATTCATTCTGCCCAAGAAACTAGCCAACTCAGAAACGTGTCAGAGAGGAACTAAACTCGCCAAGGCTGCCGCATTCCAGACATTCCTGACACTCCCCAGACACCCAAGAAACCATGGAGTCTGAGCAGGCTGTGGACAAGTGCCAGTGGGAGCCACACCAGTATGGTTTGTTCATTTATTCATACGGTAAGTATCTCTTGAGCTCCTATTCGGAGCCTTCATTAAGATGATTTTATATCTAACTATGTCTATATCACACTGGTACGTAACATAAAGTAAATGTACAAAGATCCGATAAAAACCAGGGGTGGCATTCTGTAACAATATAGTTCACTGTGCCCAACCAAGATGACCTTGTGGCCTGCACACAGTAGGCCCTCAGTAAAAACATGCTGACTGAGTGATGGAGGGACTCGATGACGTGGGCTCTGAAGAAAGCATGATCGTGTGTGGCACTTGTGCAAAGTTCTCTATTTAATTTATGGAAACAGTTAGGAAATGTTAACACTTAGCCAGGATAAGCCAAAGAGATGGCGATGATGGCAGCTGGGAGTGAAGAACCGATTCCAGAACCTTCACCTACTCCCAGCTTCTGCTCCAACCACCGTCAGCATCCTTAACAGCCCTGTCATTTCTCCTGGCAATCAAAAACTTAAAATGGAAACCCATGTTTGGTTGTCATTTTTTTTAAACACTAGACTCAACCACATTTGTTTTTTAAGCTTGTACCAAATTTAAAAATAACCTTGCATGATTACTTTCACAACCTACAGAGAAATGACTGGACTGCCATTGTTTACGGGGGCTAACACTCTGATAACGTGAGAGCCCATCCAATAGATGCCAGACAGTGGGGCTGCTGGGTCCCGGAGGGGCCATTGCCCTCGTGGGCCCCAGGAGATGTCTCCCCACTGCAGACTGACCAGACACACAGAGAGCAGGAGAGATACGTGACCCTCACCATTCCCCGCAGGAGGAGAGAAAAATTCCTGTTAGAGAAAAAAAATTCCCATCTTCACACACATTGTAATTTTAGAAAGCATAACTAAAGCTAAAACTAAATTAGACTAAATAGGTATATTAGGCTCAGGAAAAAAAATAAATCAGAGTGTGCAGAAAGACATTAGGTCTCATTTTATGTTTGTATTTTTTCCCCAGCCGTAATGGATCATTTATGGTCCCACAGTTCATTTTCATCTTTAATGTGACCTTGATAATCTATGTAGGTGCAGCTCAACTCATTCAAAGAGTTCTGTCCAAAAGAGATACTCTCTAGATTTATCATGTTCACTGAGTGACATTTTGCTCACATTATTTTGGATTTTTGTTTCTTTGTTTTTCTTTTTTACAACCGTAACAAATCCCAAGTGTATTCCAGACAGCTAAATCATACTAAAAGAGAACTGATTTATCAAATCAATAGAGTGCCTAATTGATATATTCTGACACTTACCACCATAAGAACAAACGAAGATGGCCAAAGAAGTGGCTGGTGGTGTTTACCTCCAAAAGAAAAGTGCAATTTTAATTGGTCAGGTACTGAGAATAATCAGGGAATATGAGATTATAAGAAATTTAATTTGGGAGGTTAACTAGCAAGTACTTTTTGTGTGAGACATTTCCCCCTCAAAAAAAAATCATTTTCTATTACTCTAATGTTCTATCTTCAGAAACACAATAAATTCAATAAGTTGTTTTTTCTTTGATAAAGATCTTGGAAATTTTTAAGGTTATGACTGGAGAAATCCCAGTCCTTTTATTAGAGTCCTGTACATGGGCAAGTTGTAAAGAATAAGCTAAATCCACACAATCAAAACTAAATTTCTTAAGCTTTTTCTCTTCATTTTTAAAAGACAAGTATTTTGAATACTCATGTGAGTTTTACTTATTGACATTTCCTTCTTTCGCTTAAAAGTGGAGTGCAAAAAAAGGGATTTTATTCCCTTTGTTACCTTTGATAGACTGCTTATTATATGCCAAGCACTGTATAAGTATCATCTCCTTTGGCTTTTACAGGAAGCTTCAATGGTGTACACAGCTATTATTTCCGTCTTACAGATGCAGGAACTGACCTTTCCAAGAGCACAAGGCTAGTGACCACATAGATGGGAAGTGTGGCCCCACGACACTGTACTACACTGCCTCCTCCATGCAGTTTTCAGAGGGAAGGGGCCATTGCATTCTTATTCAGGGAGATTCTATTCCTTGTTAAATTACCCAAATTTAAGAACACCCCCCTCCCCAGTTTACATTTTTACATTTAAATCACATCGATTCCTGAATCATTCTGGATCATAAAGATTTTAAACTTCAGTGGCTTGCTTTTACTCTGATCTTGTTTTTGCCTTTGCACGCAGCTAACTACTCAATTAAGACTGTTGTCCAAAATCTAAATTTACAAACAAACTGGCTTGAGATGAAATCTTTGCCAGTTATTTATATTAACATGGCCGTGAGAACTTGATGACCAATATTTTTGGATAATCGTCTGCAGTCTCTTCCTCGCCTTCCAGCTGTGAGAAGGCTTTGTCCTCATGACAGTGTGCCTGGACTGTTTTAGCCGCCTTCTGGAAGGCTCCCTGCTCCCAACCTGTGAAAGCACTGCTTTCGTAATAGTGTTTCCTGGCTCAGGCACCCAACACAGGTCCCCTTGGCCCAAACACCAAATGTAAAATTAACTGCTTAGCTCACACTGTTTTTATCAACTGCCCACAACCTACCAAGTTTACGCTATTCTCACTCCTTTTAAAGCGATGCCAGTCCAGGCAGTCTCTCAACTCCCCCACCCCCACCCTGCCCCATGTGCTGGCTACTCACCTCCTGCACCATCACTCCACGCTGAGTCTTCTCTTTCTCTGGATGCCCTCCCACTCCCCACCCACCCTCCAAGGACCAGCCCAGGCCCCACCTCCTCTGAGGATCTATTCCTGATGGCTCCAGCGGCCATCTGCTCCCCACTCAACGACCCTCTATTCCTTATTGCACATATGCTGCTTTAACGCAGACTTCTGTTCCCTGATCACCACCCCACCCCACCTGGCACTTTGCTAGGCACTGCAAGTTCATATAAGCACAGCTTGTTTGTAAACTCCTCATGAGAAAGACCCACATTTAAACTTTGTTTTCACCGCGACACATGACTTCGTTGCACAGCACTGGGAAGGCACCCAGTCTCATACTAATTCATTCCACTTTTGGAGATGTATCCATGACACTAAATACCCAGGTTTTTTAAAAAGGTTTTAAATCTTTAGAGACATTGTCTTTATGCAATATATACGAAAGAATAGATTAGAGATGTAAAAAATTGTTCAAACAAAATAAACCAGGGAGAAAATATCCCTCGAGAAAAGGCCTTTCTTGGTTTGAATGAACGGAACTGGCTGTCTCCATTGATGCCCCTCAATTTTCAACTTGGCTGATCTGATGAAAGTCAGAACATTGCTGACAAGTCCCAATGCTAAAGAAAAGTGAAAATAAAAATTTCATCATCACAACTGTATTTTTCCGTGTTATTTATTTTTACGTATTCATGTGTAAACATCAAATTATTATTAAAAAACACTGCATCAATGACAGAGATGTAGCTGCCATAGGCTAATGAGCATTTTTGTAATGCTCTGATTTATTTTCATTTTCCTTTCCATAGCTAGCCACATTTCTAAATAAGACATATAAATTTTATGTTTGTATATATATGCAATGCTATTGCCTATTTTCAAAATTCAAACTACCTGCCAAACATATAAATATTTATCTAAGCCCACAATGCTGTTTAGTTCCCTGGGAGTGTCCCTACCCATTTATGAGACAATTTAGAAGTTAAAAGCACCATTCATTAAAGTGGCGCATAATGGAGGCCCCCAAAGTATTTCATATAGTTTAATATCTGGTTACTTTTTATGTAAAAGCCTTATCCTAGCACACGCTTGGTATTTAAAACTGCTTCCCTTCCCATCTCAGGCTTTGACACTTAAATATATTTATGTGGTTTTTCCCCCTTCCTGTTCACACAGAGAAGTGTATAAAAGATCCTGCTGCAATATCAGAATCAGATTCAAATTTTCCATTCAAAGGAAACCCTACTATACTGAGAGCTGAACACGATAAAACAGCAGAGCGTGTCACATAATTCAGCTTAGGGTGTGACCTCCCCACACAAGTTGGCATTCCGAACAGGGGTTATCAAAGCTAAGGGTAGGAAATGCACACACTTGTCTCTTCCCTAGGGTGGGAACCTGAGATGATGGTAATGCATCCTAATTTATTAAAACACATACTTTATCCTAATTAAATCTACAGTTTATTCTACTGAGAGAAAGGAATCACTTCTCTGCCAATGTATCCATGAATTTTCAAGAGAAAGACTCATAGATACGCAATCCAAAGTAGAAAATTAAGCAATTTTCCTGATAATAAAGACAAAAATACTGCTTATTATTTTTCAACTGGCTTATCGGGGGTAGGTCTTAACTGGTTCAACATTTTACTTTGAAAGAACGAGCAAAGCCACCTCTCAGTGCCACTTGAAGGGGGAGTATACACACAACAGTAAATTGCTCAGCCAAGACACCCAGAGGCCAGTCCTCCACGCTGAGCCCCCCACAATCCAGAACTAACCGTAAATATTTCATTTTCCTGAACTAGAATTGGGGGATATGTGATCGCATACATTCATTCAACAAACTGTAACTAAGCACCCACATCCATAGTTCATTAAATCTGCATCACCATTGATTGCTTAGGTACCATTATTTTATACCTCTAGGGAACAACACAGGCAATTAAAAATGTTTTTAACATCTGCAATATGCAATCAATGGTAATATGCAATCCCATTCTTAAGATGTTAAAATGTTCGAGGGGAAAAGCGCATCTTAGAATCCCTGAAATACGGTGTGGGCAAGCCTGGGTGTCGGGGCACAGAAAGGAACAAGGCAAAGCTCCTGCCTGGCAGAGCTCTCAGCCAAAGGGGCCTCATGCAGGATTAAGAGATGCCCCAGCTCCTGGCTGTATGTGGCCACGCAGTACGGAGGGCAGCTAGGGAGAAGGCCCTGCAGGAAAGCTTGACACCTCAGACCAGAGGAGTAGGAAGTGTACAAAAAACACGATTATTAAAGACACTTCAAGCCGAATGCAATGAAAAAATACACTATTTTAAAGACTCCTGTTTGCCTGAATCTGCTCATTTGCAGCTTAATCCTAGGCTTCTATCTTCCTTCTTCCTTGTTAAAATTCCCTCACTAGTCCTCCCTCACCCCCTCCCCCATCTCCGATTTCTCGCCTCCGTTATTACTCACACATGTCATTCGTCTCCACTCCAAATATTTTTTATACCCTTTCCTTTTTCCTCCCAAGAGACTTCCGTTAGCTTGTTCTTCTAGCCATAAACCGAGCACATGACTGAATGTGATTAATATTAGTTCTGGCTGGTTACTCGCACGATTTTATATTGATAATTGATATCCTATCTGATTTTCTGGTTTTTGTTTGATATAGGACCTATCATTTCCATGAAGCCATCAGAAGCGAATTCTCTTTGGTATTTTAGGCAATTGTTCAGTTCTAGCAATGAAAGTGGTGAGAGAACACATGCCTGACACCTGGCTCCAGTCGGCTGACTGGTGGCCAGGACCTCAACCATCACAAATCGGCTCACTCTGACGAACACCACTGCACCAAACCAAAAGGGTCCAGGCCTTTTCAAATGGCCTTTCTGACCATAAAAAGAATCAAACCAAAAGAAGAATGATTATCTACCATACATAATCTATTGCTGTCAGACAAAAAATAATACTCAAAAGCTCATATCACATTGAAAAGTATATTTTCTACGGTTTACCCAGTTAAAATACATATATTTTGGTTCCTTTCCCTACAATTTATTATGCACTAAGAATTCTCAAACACTGACATGGCTTTCTGAATAAATTCCCCTTTCTAATATCCACAGATGTTCTTGCTGGCTTCAGAATTCTACCAACAAATTGTTACTATGAGGAAGCTAAAAGAGTGATTCTGAATTAACTTCTTACTTCCCTCATCCCTCACACATAGAACGATCTCCCCCGGGGCCCTGAGACGGGAGGCGGTATTGGCCCAGGCGCCCGCCCCGAGAAGATGGCAGTGTGTCTTGGCCTGAGCACAGGTCAGAGATGGGCGTCAGACCTCAGCTCTCTGCTGCTCACTAGGTCCCTCCTCCTCCTCCAGGGCAAAGAATGTAACATCTCTCAGTTTTAGTTTCCCCATCTGTAAAATGAAAATAACACTATCTATCTATCTACTTAGCAAGTGACGGAGAACAAAGACTCTAAAAATGGGTCTGTGAAGACTTAGCACGGTGCTGGCACGTTGGGGCACCTATTAGGATGGTTTCCTGTCTCCTTCCCTTCACAGGCTTATCAGAGGCACATCCCTTTGCTATTGTAGATATTTCCATGTGTAAGTTACATTTTATCCTTTGCTTTGCATTTCTTTTCCTTAGTTACATATTCCTAAGATGAATGATTTTACTATTAAATGGTAGAGCAAGATGAAGAGATCTTAGGTCATGTGGAGAGTCTTCCTGAAGAGTTATATAGATGGAGAGAGAGCAGGGTGGCTGCCGGGGGTGGGTGGGAAGTAGGGAATGGAAGGATCGAGCAAAAAGAAGAAAGGACTCATGGATATGGACAACAGTGTAACAGTGTGGCTATTGCTGGGGGGAGGGGGATGAAGGGGACTAAATGGCAATGGGAAAAAAACACAACAAAAATAAATTAAAAATAAAATTAAAGAAGAAAAAGACTTTCAAATAATCTATTGCTAGAAAATTTGGCCAAGTGGTATATTCTATGATGTGCTTGAAAGTAAGCAACCTTAGTTAGGAGAAATAATTATAATCATAATCACAACAACATCGATTGAGTGCCAACTGTTTGCCAAATATCATTCTAAGCACCTATGGGTATTCATTCATTTAGACCTCACACCAATCTTACCAGACAGGTAGAGCTGTCCCCATTTTATAGATAAGGACATGGACACAGAGAGATTCGGTGACTTGCCCAAGGTCACACAGCCATGGGTGGAGTGGTGGAGATTCCTGAATTTGAACCAAACAACCAGGCTCAAGAGTCCAAGCTCTGCACTACAGTACCATTACTGTTTTTGAAATTCTTGTATTCTTCTTGGAAAACGATTCCAACATTGTAGTACCTCACAAATCAGCAACATCTGCTATGCTGCCAACAGCATCTCAAGTGCCCTCAGCATAAATAGGCAACTGGGTGGGTGTTCAAGGGTTTCTATGAAGTTCTTCGTTCTGAATTAAAATATTACATATGGGCTTCTATCCAAACCAGTTAGGAAGAGACTCTAGTTACAAAATAAAGGCAAGTACTCCCAACACCTGCCTTAAGATTGTGTATACACTAATGCCACCTCTAGCTCGATTTCATTAGCAATAAGACTACTGCATATTTAAACGTTCACTGCATGGCGGGCATGCTAAGTGCTTCACATACATGATCTTGTTTACTCCTCAAAACGACCCTAGGACGTAGATAGTGTATTTATCCTCATTTTATTGCTAAAGGCACTGAGCTCAAGGCAGTTAAGAAACTTTCCCAGGTTGTAAAGCTGGCATGTCTGCAGAGCTGGGATCAGGCACCCACTCTTACCCCCACACCAAAGAGTCTCCTTTAGAAAACACATGGTGTTCCGTAACTCTCTCTGTCCTATGAACCACTGCAGTGTATTGTGCAAGAAGCCAGCATGAAAACCAAAGCGCTATGCACCTGACCTTTTTGTGCAACGGTGCTGAAACTAGAAAGGCAAAGATCTCCATGCCTTGGAAAAGGAAGCTTGCCAGGGACCAAGGATCTCCAATTAAGTTAAGTCTTTTTATCAGGACAGAGGCTGGGGAACTCTAGCCTTCCCCCAGATGGCTTCTCCCCGAAATACACCGAAAATAACAAGTTAAAATAGGGTTTGCGTGGGTGGGAGGTGAAGGGAGATGGTCTACAGCAGTACAGAGGCCCTTTGCGCGGAACAAGAGGGCTCTGAACCACAAGACCACAGCCACGGTGGGAGCCAAGAGGCTGGAAAGAGAGAGAAGCAGCAGCCCCAGTTGGGGAGCAAGGTGAAGCAGGGCAGAGATGGAAGCAGAGGAACGAGCAGGTGACATAGGATGGCTAAGCAGAATCCACCCCTTCTGTCTGTGTTAAAGCCCAGGTGGTCTTGCTGGGGAGCATAACTGAGCCACCTTTAGTGGGCGTGCCCTTGTTCAGTCTCCTATTGGTCCATGTTTTTCTAAAAAGTTTTATCTTACTAAAATATAGTTCAAAAACTGTAGGTGCTAAGGAAAAGCCACAGACTAAAAGGGTCTGGAAGGTGGGTGGAAAAAATGGTGGGTTAGGCCAACTCTCTTTAGATGGCAACCAGTCCCTGGGGGTTTCTTGGGGGGCTTTTACAATTATTCTGCCAGGAAACTGGTACACAGAGCACTATACATGCAAATGTCATATGATATTTTATTTGATGTGATGAGAGCCCAAGTGTGTCACCAAGAATTTTAATTCTCGGAGCCCGCGCTGCTCAGCAGTAACATCAAAGAAACTGTATAATTTTGAATTGAGCTGGGACATGAATCTGGCTTTCTGTAAGGGGAGGATTGTTGGTTAATTATACCTACTTTGAAGAGCTTATCAAGTTTCATGTGAAACGTGACAGTTTCTATCACCTTTTGGGGGTTCTCATTATGTCTCCATGATCTAGCAGGAAAGTCTTAGAAATAGCTAACATGTGACAGCGATCCTGGATTTCTCCTCATCGCTGTGATAAGCCAACACGTGCTGATGAGCTGGGCTGGCGTGCGAAGAGACCTGGTCTTGTTTTTAAATACATATATACAGAACCAGGGACCCGAGAGTGAAGAATACTCCAGTCATCACCGGCACTGTGGTAGGCTTTTTTAATTGGATCTGATTGTCCGAGCCTTACAAGGCTGTGCTGAGCAGGGAGGGAAAAGCACAGTGTCTAACCAAGAGTCATTTGTTTTACGACTCCCAAAGCGCCAATTCCAATTTAACCAGCGTCCAGCGTCCATTCTTTCTAGCCAGACAAGCAGGGTGCTAACGTTTTTTTTATAAAAGAACAAACTAATATATTTGCTTCGCCATATTCTAGCAGAATAAAAGAGGAGTGGGGTGGTGGATGGGGAGTAAAGGGAGAGATGAAGCAAGATAAGAACTGATCATTGTTTAAGCTGACTGACAGGTGCGTGGGGTTCACTATCTGACTCTTTCTGCTTTTGTGTATGTTAAACATTTTCTGTAGTAATTTTTTTTAATCCACAGAAGTACTAGGAATTTCCATGAAGTATAACTACCTAAGTCCAGGCTCAATAGGATGGTGTCAGTCGCCGACGCGTCTGCAAATGGGCCGGCCTGCCAGCTCCCCCTCATCCTGCAGGCGCTCTGCCCTCCAGCCAACTGAGGTGTGGGCCACCTGACCTGTACCTTCCTGCCTCCTTGCCTTTGCCCATGCTATTTCCCTCTGCCTGGATGCCCCCTTCCCTTCCACCCCCACTCCGACTATGAAAATCCAACCATGGAAGGCCTAGATCAAAGGTATTCCCCTTTGTTAAGTCTCTAATTACCGCATATGGAAGTAATCTCTTCCTCCTTTGTACTCCAGAACTTTGCTGGTGCTCTCTTGGGGAACAGCTCACTGAGTGATGATGACAATCATGAGAACAAGAAGAATCATCATAATAGCAGCTAATGTGTATTGAATGTTACTGTGTATCAGGCACTTTAAATATGTCATCACATTCAATCCTTACAACATCCTCTGAGGTTATTACCATTTATTAGTACATTTAACAGATGAAGATCTGAAGCTCAGAGAGGTCCATGGGGTGAAACAGATCCAATGTGACATGATGGCAGTTGTGTCACCATAAATTTTAAGCCTTTGTGCCTGTGATCCTTAAGTCACACGACCAGAGTGAGGTGGTGTAAATGAAAGTCTAGCGGGGGCAAAATTCTAACTTTCAGAAAGACGTGAAAGTCCACATTCCTGATACCATAACACTGGCTTCCTACTGAATTGTAAGCTCCCTCAGGGAAGTGGCTCTGTGTCTTTGTATTTTGTCCCCCACAAGCACTCTCTGGTGTAGGGCCTTATACATAGCAGATGCTCAATAACGCCTTGCTAACTGAACATTGTATTACTACAGAGCAGTTCTGATAAAGGACTGTGCCCGGTTCTTTTAATCTACCTATCTGACTGCCCAAGGAAAGAAAATGGGCAAATCCGCCCACGGAGCTGCTGGAGCACGTCTCCTCCCCACCATCTCTGTTCAGAAGGCCACAAAGCTAAAATAGTTTTCATCTTCTCCCTACGCTGGCACTGTAAATGGCCAGAAAGAATTCTTCTCCAATGCTATTTTTATTTCATCTCCCAGCTGTGGACTCCCTCCCTCTCCCTCCACAAAACCCCTATCCCTAACAGCCTTAGGAAAAGCCAAAGGGAGTGGGACTGTATCTAGATAATGACTTGGGAATCTGGGAGGGAGACAGGCTGATTTCCTCCTCCGCCCCCAAGTTTCCTTTCTCTTATTTCCCCTTTCAGACTTCCTAAACCTGCTTTCTTTCCAACCAAATTACACTACATCGTTGCTGCTCTTCTTTAACTATATCTTGACCTTCTTCCTGAATGCAGTGCTGTTCTCTGGGCTGGCCCTGAGACCATGTGGGGCTCAGCTACCTTCAGCTCCTTCCCCAAAACCCTTTCAACATTCCTCTTCTGGCTATAGGTCTTCTCCCTCCAAGGACCCAGCTTACGCTCATTTCTGCAATGTCTTACTCCCAGCTGGCTTTCAAGAACTGAGAAAGTACTGGCTGATGAGAAGGTGTGAGCTCATAATATGATTAAAGCCATCCTGTCTAGCTCTTAATCCAACTTCCACTATCGATATGAGCATTTTAATAGAGGAAATGAGGAGGCCCAGTAGGCCCAAAATAATGAGACAATAATGGCAAAGGGACCAGCAATGGAGTTGAAATTTGGGGCAAAGTCTAGTCACCATGGCTGGCTCTACAGATTCCCTCTCTGGGCTCCCATATATCATGTCATTGTGGTGTTAATGTGAGGTGAATTTCGCACAGTTTCTTTTATTGAAAGTTATTTGCCTCGGTCATAAATTTAGATACGTCAGCAAAATACCCTGATGTGAGTGTGCACGCACATGTGCGTAAACGCCTATCTACGAAGAGGTAGATGGGGCCACATTGAACCGTGACATGTCATACAACATACATAGTAATCAAGCCTTATCTAATGTCACTCATCCTGACAGCCTTGCATTTTCAAAATTAATAAAGAGCATAAGGGAGCTGCTGCACAATAACCAACCATAGAATCTTGGCCACCAAACTACAGAGTCATCTGTGTTGTGCATTAAGTGTGAAGGCACACATCACAGTTTGGGATTTAACTGGAAAAATCAATACCCTACAGGAAATCTACAGTTGCACAGCAGATTTTTCTATCAGCCAATGCTTTCTTTGTTCAGTGCCTTCTGATGACAAATACTTGTGTATTCCAGGCATCGATTTTAGTTTGCTTTTGTTTAGGCTCCTTAATATTCCTCCCTCTTCCGAGAAGCAGAGGCTGGGGACGTGGGGGGAGGACAGAGACAATCAACAGTCAATAATAAAGTCGGAGGCTACCTGGCCAGCGCACTTTCTGTCAGCACCTGGGACCCAGGGGGTTAGCCTTCCAGCCATGAGCTCCTCATCACCTCGGAGCCTGGAAAGTGACCTGTGCCCTCCATGCTTTCTTCCAAGAGCCATTGGTACCCGCACCCCCCAACCCCCGCCCAGGGCTCACTCACTGCTGTTGCTGCAGTGAACCGTGTAAGATGCAGAATCACCCGTAAGCTGAGAAAGCACTCTGGAGAGCGTGCAATCTCTTCTCGTGGATTCTTTAAAAATTTGCTCCAAGCTGCACTAAGAAAACTCCAAGGACTTCCCATTTCCTTCTTAATAATGAACAGGTCTCTTTCACAGAGAAGCATAACTTCTCAGGGCTTCAGAACCAGCCAAGCACCACTGCTTTTCTTGCAGCTGAAAAAAATTAAGCTTCTCCTTGAAAAAATAAGCTTACATGTTTTTTTCTCTTTATTCTCCTTTTTCTTTTATCGTTTGCTGACCAAAAATAAAACATTTCTAACAGTGGCCTGGAAGAACTAAATTTGTACCAATCTCTCAAAACGACTGCCAACACAATTTGGTGTTTAAGCACAGCAAGGACTAAATATATATCTTCTCTAAGGATGCTGGAGACGTTCACATACACGGTTTACTTCCTCCAGTAGAAACTGACCACAGCCAAGACTCAAGCACATTCATTTTTCTAGTAAATAGGAAAAAAAATCAAATATGGCATATTACGTTTAACGATTTCTCCAAAAAGTAGTAAGCAACTCCCCGAAGCATTTTGACACCAAAACATAGCCTAAATGGCCGCTATGGTCTTCTGCTGGATGCCCATAGTTACGGGGTGAAACATTAAGACAGAACCGAATGAAAAGGATTTCTCCCAAATAGGTAAGGCTAGCAGGCCTGGAAGCTTAAGAGCCCTAAGATAAAATGTGAGTTAAATGTTCAGGGAAAAAACTGCATTTCCAAGCCGTGGATGTGCCCGCGAACTCGCTGGTCAC
The DNA here is from genome assembly GCA_004026765.1 of Micronycteris hirsuta. Classification (NCBI taxonomy): domain Eukaryota; kingdom Metazoa; phylum Chordata; class Mammalia; order Chiroptera; family Phyllostomidae; genus Micronycteris; species Micronycteris hirsuta. The sequence goes on along the minus strand of PVJI01001952.1, from coordinate 141,321 downwards.
GGGACTCCACGCCCAGAACGAGTGGGGCTGTTGCAACCACGCAGACGGTCGAGCTGCGAGAGCAGGTTCTTGCTGTCGACATCTAACTACTGCGGCTAGAATGGGCAAAAACTGTATTTTCCTCCCTTCTCCTGCTCTTTGGACACTGTTTTTAACGAATACTTCGTACCAGAGCTAAGTCCAAACACCGGTACATGTGGGATTTCCTAATGCTGAGACCTGGCAGAGCTGCTCAGTGTTCCGCCAAAAACTAAACAGAAATGAGACTACCTCAAAACGTAACGACTGAGCATCCTCATTCTCTGTCAGTGTTTTCATTTAGCTGGAGCAAACGTGTTTGCTTTAATGCAACTGAAAAGAAAAGAACACTTAGGGACAACAGAGCTAGATCCCTCATAAAGCTTCATTTTCCAAAGCAGTGTTTGAATCTCTAAATACATGACAATTCATTCTCTGTTTACTTTAGGTAAACAGAAAATGCATTGCGGAGCACTCATTTTCAAAAGCTAATCAAGAACATTAGGTCCCAACAGATTCATTTAATAGAAATATAATAGGCATTCCTGCTTGCTTTTCATCTTGTCTCACTGTAAATGCTCAAATGAACAGCAAATTAACCCTGCGTTGGAACATAGTCCCTGTCACAGCTGATATCCTCTCTCTCACGACTTGTAAACATCCCCGCATCCTGTCGCTGCTTTGACTTCTTCTACTTAGGAGAGACGAAAGTGCCTGATTGAGTTTGGCAAGACAGTGTAGGAATACTTGAATTCTAAAGGGAGTACTGCGTGTCAGCTCTGCTATCTTCCCTAGCAGAACAAAATATTACCATGTTGTCTCCTAAAATAGTGTACAATTAGGAAGTAGGAGGAGGGGTGGGGGTGGGGTTGTTTTTTTCCAAGCTACACGTATCAACTGTATTTCTCTGTATTTTTAATTTTATTAGCCATTCTCCAAATGGCTGCTTATAAACTACTATACAAAACCAGCTAATAAAGACAGGCCATCCAAGCTCTATAATCAGATATAAAAGATTTGCAAACAATTTGAGATCTTATAATTAATATTCAGTGATATCAGAATTAGCATTTAGAACTCTATACAGATAAACTACAATACTTCATAAATTATGTAATAATGAACAAACCCTTTCAAAAACTGTTTTCACTGTGCTAAAGTAACATTCTAGACTTGTTGTAAGTATATTATTCTTACAAGTAGTTCGCAGTTATTCTTGAAGGCAAGCCTTGGAGTTTCCTTAGCATAGTGCTGCTGGGGGAAATTTTCAGCATGTCCATCTTCATCTCTAGCCTGAAGGGAAATATAATGGCCTATTTAGGGACTTACAAATAATGGAAGAAAAAAAAAGCTAAAAGCATAACAGCTCAGATCATTAAACAAACGGGAATCCAGAAATAACAACATTATTAAGAAGTTTGTTTAAATACGCAGTACGCCTTTTAGATATCAAAATTTGGGATTTATTTTTCTTTACATAGTTTAGTTCAAACATGCAAATTCATTGTGGTGTAATATTTAATGTTTTAAATATTCAGCAAACCAAAATAAAATAACTTTGTTGGAAATTACCACCACTTTAGTCTTCCAGTGACTTTGGTTGTACATTTAGGATTCTATGACATACATACGTGTTTAAACTTTTTGGCATGCTTAAGCAATTTCTAGATAACGCACTGTTTAAAAATTCTAATAGCAAGGCCATAAGAAAAGCAATTTGCATAGTTATATTTTGCATTGTAATACTATTAGAGATAAGCTGATTCCCCTCGATTTTTAAATAAAAATGTGAAAGGAGCAATGATCTAGTAAGAACAATGATTCTTCAATGAAATGCAGTAAAAAAAAATAGATTTAATTAAGAAGCTGCATTAAAAGTTACTGGTTATTTTGATCTACACTGTTAATTAAGAAAGCTGAAGTTTAAATGGAGACATTAACAGAACCCAACAGCAATACCGCGTGCATACAGTCTTCTCTTTCTCATCTCCACGGGTTTCTGGCGTGGAGTTGGAGAGAAGGGAGAGGTAGGTGAAAGGAGGCGTGTCTGCAGCACACTCATTAAATCATTCATTGGGGCGACGCTTGCACTCCGCTCTGCGCTCCTCTCGTCTCAGCCCTAGCTGCTCTCTCCTTCCTGTCCTCCTGAAATTCACAGCTGAGCTGTCTCCCTCACATATGGCTTGCATATAATTATGCATATTCCATTTTGCACTGCATTAAAATGATGAGCTCCTGGCTCCCTGCCAGCTGATTTTAAAAAGCCCAAGTGAAGTAGGAAAAAGGAGAGAAACACAGGGAGAGCCGCACAGGAAGCAGCAGGTAGTTCTGTCTGCTGTCTCTTTAGATAAAATGTATGTCTGGCACCCAGGGAACAGCTGAGAACTACCTGTTGTGATGTATGGATCGAGGCGGAGGAAACAATGTTCACGTGCGTCTGTGGCACAGCGATGACAGAGCTGATGTATTGTTTCTCCTCTAATGGAGTGAAATCTGCCCGCTGACAAGTATCACTCAGAGCTCTCGGCTGGACTGGGGACTGTCATGTTAGAAAGGGATCCACATTCGGTATATTCGAGAATGTACAGCTTGTTTTTAATAAAGCCTTCTGCTACTTACTGCAGGGAGGGAACTGGATTCAATTTGGAAGTGGAATGTCACAGGCGGTCATATTTGGGTTTCAAGAAGTTGGTGGGAGTGGGGAGGACATTGCTTGGTTTTGGTTTCACCTTTGAGATTGATCAACAGCTCTGGGATTTAGTGCCTTTTTACTGTACCCTCCACCACCACCAAATTGGCGAAAAATAAAAACACGGTTGTAAGATTGAACTGTACGTGACAGAAAAGAGTGTAAGCGTTGTTCCTGTCCAATGGTTGTCTAGGCATTGAAACTAGTGACGTTCCTTCTCACCGCATCTGTCCTAGTCTGCAGCTCCGTTAGGGTTTCAGTTAATCCAGTCTTAGACGGACCTGTTTTAAAGTGGAGTGTACAAATAAAAGGCAGCTGTGAGAAAGCAGTGAGATGCCAATGGGAAGGGATGACAGTAGACTCTTCGTAACTGAATTTTAAGCCACTCTGTGAGGTATAGGTGTCTTGAAGGCTGGGACAGTATCTATTTTATCTCTTCCTCTGCCATTCCCAGGGCCTTCTTTTTAGTTGGTACTTAACAAACATTTAAGTGATGGGAAAAAAACCCATAAAAAGATTGTAACTAGACCCTACCATAAACAATTCTGTAGAAAATGCCACCTCAAAATATGCTAAACTTGGTGGGAGGTTTATTATATTCCTGATGCACTATGATACATATGCTTGGAAACACACTCTGCATATAGTTTACAAGGGCTACTATTTACATATGTATGTCTATATTCAATATATATGTATCTTGTGTATAAATATTCATAAGGTGGAATATGTTTATTATGCATGTACTATCCACACACATTCATACACACCAGATGCCTGGGGATATTTTCAACATTAGTGGAAAAATACATTCATTCCATTTACATGTAAGGTGCTCACAGTGCTTTTTATGTTTTTAAAGGACAAAACAAGTCTAAGACTTGGATGTGCCTCCTCAAAGAGGCTATAGATTTCATATAAAGCCTCGTAACTTGTGCGGCTAAATAGAGCAGCAGTGCCAGAGAAAGGAGAGGGGAACTGGGGTGAATGGAAGTGAAGAGAGAAAGTCAGAAACTTGACTCTTTACTGAGGCACACATTGGCCTGTGCAGCAAACTCCCATGGTCCCAGGCACGGTCTGCCTCTGACAAAGAACCTAGTTCCAGAGTCGAAGAAACTCCAGCCTCCCACCTTTTGCTGCATCTCCACCACCTGCCTGGGATGGAAGCACACAACGTGCGAGGAGACCCAGCATGACCCCCCTCCCGTGGGTGTGCACACACGCACTCACACACCTGTCACCAAAGTGGTTCCCTTTGCATTCTGAAGTTTTTAAGGTAAAACTTTCAATTATTCTTATCGGACTAAATTAAAAGAATTGCATTCATCTAAGGCAGTAGTTCTTTATTCTGGCTGCATATTAGAATCATCTCAGGTGATTTTTTTCCAACACATGGGTGCCTGACCTCCCTTCTCCCTCACCTTCCAAGATCCTGATTTAATTGGTCCAGGGTGAGGCCTGGACATGAGTGGGTTTTGTTTTGTTTTATTTTTTTTTAAAAAAGCTCTTAGGTGATTGTAATGTTCAGGTAGTACTGAGGACCACTGATCTAGGCAGCGTGCCCTCTGGTGTCAAGAGGAGGCTCCTGGCAGAGATGGCAGAACGGGCTCTGACCACATCCTGCTGGAGCCAACTGCAGCCTTAGGAGGATAAAGGCTCCGGCCCCTGAGGTGGTCTCACCCTAAAGATTCTAGAGGTTACTTGACTGGCTACTCGTGGGCAAAAAATTCTCTTTATTTCTTTTTTAGTTTCTGAAGTATTAAATAATCTTAGAAAAACTACTAGACACTTCCTTTTAGGCCTTCCTAAGCCTTTCTAACCAAGTCAAGTACCTCCACTCTGCCCTCTGTCCGTCCAGGCACAGGTGCACCCTTCCACTGGCTGGCGTGATGGCCGCCTCCTCCGCCAGACTGGGAGCTTCCCGAGGGCGGGACAGTGTCTGGGTCCCGGCCATTGCCTGGTGCATGGTAAGTGCTCTGCAGGCAGGGGCTCCACTATCATCCCACAGCAACTTGGCCATAATGTCAGACAAAATCCACTCCCTTACCCTTTACATGTCGAATCATTTTAGAACATTTTATAACCTGATACACTGAAGCCAGTGCCTTATTCCACATCTGCCCCATTTTGGGTGGCAGACAATAGCATATCAAGGTGGGGACAGGACAGAAGGAGCTGACAACCCCTGCAGGGAGGGTGTTTGAACCCTGAAGATGTTCAGATTCACTGGTCATGGTAATAATATAAAGCAGACTGGCGTTCAGCTGGTTTTATTATTGTTCTTAAACTCTCACAGACGATGCCTTCTCTAATTGCCCGTCTCAGGCAGACCACCCCACCACCGGCTCTTGGTCTCCACTGGGGCCAGGAGACCTGTGTTGATGTCTGACTTTGTTCCGGAATGACCGGTTCTGACAGAAGGAATGTCAAGACACATCATAATGAACTAACTCTCTCCATGTGTCTTATTCTCAACAGCTTTATTCTGACTAATATGTTAGGCATTTATGCCAACTCTGGGAAAAAGAAAATGGGAAACTATTGTTTTGCCTTTGACTACAAATGTGATTGTCAGACCAAAGGTACATTTGTGATCTATTATTCTAAGAAACCTTTACTTCTGCCATAGAATAGAAATAAAAATTAAAATCCTTCCATTAAACCTCAAGGGGCTTTCCCCATCTTGCTGATAGTCACGCGTCCGTTCTTAGGGCTCGCCTGGCATTTGAATAAACATTAGATTACGTGGGAAACTTAGACTAATTGTCTCTCTACTTCAAAAATCTCTGGCTTAAATGGACTTTGTAGTCACCTCTCTTTCCCTGTAAGTCATCACTAATTCACTTTTCTTCTTTTATTCTTACATACAGCAAACTTACATACAGTGAGATCAATATTCTTCTCTGGAAAACTCTTTTAGAAAACATGGAATCTTCTAAAGACGGCCCCACTGACCGACCCCAGGAAAGGCAGTTGTTTCTGATCCAGTGAAAGAGGTTGCCACTGCTGCCATTTAAGTACAAAGGTAATTATGTTCAGAGTTCACATCCCTCTGCAATGAATGGGAGTTGAGCCCTCTGTGTCATTGTGGTTCCAGGATTTCTTTTGGAAACCAGAAGAGGTTCTGCCTGGAACCGGAGCTGGGGCGAGCTCGGCAGAGCTTCCAGACTCAGCTTTCCAAGGCTGCGGCAGATGTAGCACATGTCAGCTCACACATGTGGTGTCGTTACCAGACTTGGGAACATCCAAAATAGTGCATCTCAACGTTGTGGGAATAAGTTTAGAGATGACTAGTTGTAGGGAAAAAATTACATTTTATAAATAATTTTTGAACCAGAAGTAATAGGATTTCTTTTTTAAATTTCAAGATAAAAGCAGGAGATACCACTTCTGAAAACTCTTAGCAATTCACTTTACCATGTCCCATTTCTGGTCTATCCTTCCTCTGTCAAATGCCTATGCCCATTCTCTTGAGGAAGCTCAGAGAGGAACAAATGGCAGCTGTCACGTGCAGTCTTTCAGTGTGTGCTGAAGTTGACGTGAGGTCAGCCCACTTTCTTTGCCCCTCAGAGAAGTTCCCTGGGCTGGAATCACATACCCTACAGAGCAGACCCTGTGTCTGCTTGAGTTACTGCCCAGTTATTCCCATCTTTGCAGCCCAGCTCCTCAGGACTAAGGTCCCAGTTCACTTCAACTGAGTTCCTGTCCTTCACCTCAATTTCTCGGGGTAAAACCAGATCCTACCTCTCTTCCCCACTTCTGGAAAAGTCTTATGCACCCTCTAACCTTAGCTCAGACTGCAGCTCCTCTAGGAAGCCATTCAAGACCTCTTCCTCCTGGTCCGAACCTGGGCTCTGTGCCCCTCTGTCCCTGTCTATATCCAATCCATCCATCACACTGTATTATGACCTTCTAGGTCTGCCTTCCCCACCAACCTGTGAGGGCGGTGAGTGCAGAAACTGTGTTCTATCCAGCTGCAAATCTCTAGAGCCTCCTCTAGTTCCCATCATAGTGTAAGGGCTCCATAAGTGGTGAGTGAATGAATGAATGGGTTCCTATCCTTTAACCCTAGCAACTGGACCTTCTGCCTTGACTCCAGTCCCAGAAGGTAAGTGCTCTGCCCCTGAACCTCAGGAATTCTGTCCATACTGGAGTCTTAGCAGGCCTCTGCCAGAGCTGTCTGGTCACACCTGCCTCACACCTGGACCTTCACTGACTAGTCCATGAGCTTCTGCCCAACACCTGTCCTTCCCACTTGGTTAGACACAAGGGTTTTAGCCTCAATGCAGATCTTGTACTCAATAATTGCCCAATAATTTTTTTGTTCCAAATATCTCTCTCCTCTGCCTTCCACCTAAACTAACATTGGCTAACAAAGGTTAGTCTAACCTCTGGTTATGGTCTCATCTCTGAAAGTCCATTCCCAGATTAACCAGCCTGGTGCCTTGCTCCCTGTATGTCACCTAGTTATAGTGCCCAGGTCAGTCTGGGTCATCTTTTTCCTGGACAGAGGACTCCCACACCTGGCATCAGGCTCCCTATTCTGGAGATACACCAGGAACCCAGAAACACGAACCTGTGGACCCAGGCATCCACTCAATTCACATTACTGCTAATCTTTGCACCAGGATCCCTTGCTCACCCTTCTGAAAGCTCCTCACAGAAGACTGACTATAGGACTCCTACAGCGGTGCTGTTTTACTCTGTTCTTTTAACAAAATGTATCTAAATGTCCATTTTGCATGTGGACAGGGGGAAGCTGTTTTCCCAGTGACGTTCTTCCTCCATCCCCCTCAACTGGCAGGCAGAGGGGCTCTCCATGCCTCTTCAGGCTGCTCCGACAGCTCACACCTCTCTGATGGATGCAATGGACTGAGTGGCTGCAGCTATTTTTTCCACTCCCTGAAAACCCTTACACACACACACACACACACACACACACACCATAAATTTTTAATATCCAATTTGGAATCTTCAAAGAATAACAGTAACAAATATGCAACATGAAGATAATGGGAATCGAATCATGTTTATGGCCTCCATGAGCGTCTCCTTAAATGATGTCAGGTCAGAGGCACGGAGCGCTGCAAGCACGGAGGCTGCAGGCTGATCTGGCGGCTGATTAATGGCCGCCCTTACTCAGGGGCCCTAATGGACTGCGTGACAGTTACAGCAACAGATTCCACAGCGCCTGAAATACGGCTACCTCGCAGACTACAATATATCGTGCTCATCCCAGCACATTCCAGCTGTGTCTAGCATAATCAGAGCAGCTGCTGAGTGGCTCTGAAAAATCCTCGTTTTTTGCTTTTCATTTTTTTCTAACCTATTTTTCCTGTATTAGACAGGTGACCCTTCCGGATTTATCTTGGCGCTGCTCTTTGTCAGGTCAACCTGAGGGTCTTTGTTTGGCAAGAACTGGTTTTTCAAAGGGTCCGCAGGTAAGGCCCAGCAGTGGCAGCACGCAGCCCAGTTCTTTCTTTTCTCTTCTCTGCTAAAGCCACACACACGGCCATCACGTCCCAGGCAGCTTCTGATTATCCCAGGACCCTTGATCCACGGTGGATTATCCAGGCTACTCAATTGCTCCCCCTCCCCCACCTCCTGCCTCCGCCCACCGCTTGCCTTTTGGCTTCTTTACTGCTCATTTGCATCTATTACCCAGGGACCCGTGAGGGGAAACAAAAGGCAGGGGAACACAGATGATTCCACTTTTCTACTGGTTGGCGCCTGTAAAATGCTCAAATAATTGGCCTAATCTAGGCATTTCAGGTGGTCCTTTTATTCCTGTTCTGTGAAATCATGAGGCAGAAGGGACTGGACTCATGTCTTTATGTACAGACCTCCTGATGGACCTGAGAAATTAGAGATAATATGAAACAGGCAAAAGATGCAGGGGGACTCCAGGACCTCATCGGTGAGGCTAGGAAAGGGTCCAGACATTGTGGAGGAGACTTACTATCCACAGGAAGACTCCCCTGAAATAACCTGGCCTCAAATGGGACTAGGAAACACAGTGGAACCAGATGAAAATACTGCTCTGGAAACAATCAGGAATTCATAGTAACGACTAACACTCCTACAAGCTCTTAGGTATACACCAGGCACCATTCTCATGCTTTGTATGTATTAACCCATTGGACACACACACCCGTACATGTACCAAAACAAAAACAAAAACTTATGAGGTAGGTACTAGCCTCCATTTTTCTACGAGGAAATCGGGGCACAAGAAGAGAGGTTATGTAGTTTACACAAAGTCACACAGCTAACAAGTGGTAGAACCAGGATTCAAACCCAGGCAGTCTGCCTCCAGAGTGCCCACTCCACACCCGGGTGATCTACTACCGCCCTACCAGCGGTAAGGAAAATAAGTGAAATAAAATAAAATAAATACGGAATAACTTGAAAATACTGATGTCATTAATTTAAAAAAGCATGTTACTAATTAAGGGAGGTTTTCATAATTCTTTGGTTTCAGAGTCTAAGGTTTAAGGAAGAGGGCATTTATGATGAACATAACCGAAGGCACCGGGCAGTCTGCCAAGAGCCTAGGAAAAGAGAGGCCAGAGCAGGCCGAGGTCAGCAGGGCCCTGGCACAGCCTAAGGGGTATGGTACTTCAAAATTTATAAAATTAATTCATAAAACAAACCAACTTCTTTAACCTGATTCTTATTAAATAACCCTGGGATCATTGATTATATACCTAACGAAGCTCATCAATTCCAGAAGGACCCGTCTTACAGAGCTCACTCAACTCTTCAGATCCTTTATCACAATTTTCTCTGAATTTCTAAAAGTATTATCAATATTATCATATTATTTTTATTGATCCCACAGATGATGCTGCACAGGCTATAAAGGACATTTGTGTGTGTGATCTCATTTGGTCTGGCACTCTGGTATATCAATGCAGACATGTTAATGAGGCAGCCCATCAAAGCAGTGGAGACGCTGGGCAAACCGGTCAGAACCCCTGGACCTGCCTAGCTGAGGATCAGGCCTGTGCAGTGGTGATTCTTGAAGAGTGGGGGTGTGGGGACCCAAAGCCGGTCCCCCAGCCTCTGCTCAAGACCACAGCACCCTCCACTACCATGAATAATTGAGACAGAGCAACAGTAATGCAGCCCTGGTCAGGTCCACGGTCCATTAACTCAGTGGGTGAGGAGATGACGTAAGAGGCTTGGGTCACGGTCCTCCTGGGAAAGTTAGCTTGCTCTGTGTCCCAGTCGACCTTCACCATGACCTGTCACATCATACATGTACAGGCCTTGGCAAAGGGGAGATGGTCCCTGGAAAACAGGTGAGAGGAGCTGGGCAAATCCGCGCACACCTCACCCTGCTTATGGAAGAAATAACTCAAAGGGCGTGCCCCAGTGGTGAAGGGCATGGGTAGGTATGAGTCACAGGCTGAAATAAGTGGTGTCCTTGAATTCGTTTCTAAGTCTGAGGTCAAGGACTATAAATTCTGAATTAGCTACAATACTTGTCAAAGGCCATGATGTCACAATTGTTATCTGTAATAAAGGTTCACCACTCCACCCAACCTAACTTGCCTTTCTCCCACCAGCAACTACGGATGTGCCATTTACAGGGTCTGGATACAACAGAGTTGCCTGCATCCTCTCTGGTGGGATCATATGCTAAGCCTCTGAGTGCCCATCCCCTGGGTGCCCATCAACCTGCAAAGTGGGCCTGCAGACACCTCGCCATGCTCTCAGCACTCACCCTGCACCCTCGTCACTGGATCCCTACCTGCTCTGGCTTGAGCCCCTTCCATACCATTCCCAGCTCGGGACCCTGACCCTTGACTCTTGCTCTGCCTTGGGCCCTTGGATCTGCACACTTGGCCTAGCTGGAGCTTGCTGTCCCTCGTGGACATAGCCTTGGACCAGCCACTCTGGTCCTCCACTCTGGACACCACCGGAGGGTCACTGCTCTGGCCTGGGTCAGTTTTATAATCAACATCCTATAATGGTGCCCCATATACAATTTATCTTAAAGATAGATTTCTTTTGTAAGAATCAGAAGTGAGAATTATACAGTGTTTGTAAAGATCTAAATTGGCCTGAACATGTAGAAGAAAGACCAGGACTAGGAGCACTGTTATGGCGCACTGTCCACACAGGCGTCCCGACCAGCGCGGAGTGATGCTGTGATTTCTGCCAGTGGAAGTGATACAGACAGATCTGGTCAGATCACTGGGTGGGGAGCAGAGAAGGGTCGTAGGAGGAGGCAATGGTAAACAGTCTAGGGCAGGACTGGCTGAGAAGCTGAGTGCCTCCAGAGCACATGAAATTATGGGCAAGGAGATCTGAAATAAAAGAAGGGCTCTCTTTGTGCTCTCTCTCTTCTTCCTGAGGATGCCTGGATGGCCGTGCTGCAGATGCATGCATTTCCTAATGGATAGAATTTTGGATGGGAAGGAACTGCTGTGGGCACAGCCTAGGACCACGCTAGCCTGGCAGACAATGGCAGGTGGATGTTCTAGAGGGGACAACCTCTAAGGCAGAAACCTGCCGTTCTTCCAAAATTGTGTAGCTTTTGTATTTTACGCTGTTTTAGTTTGTAAACCAACACTAGAGAAGATCATTAAAAACTAACTGGGAATGATAAAAGTCAGGTGTTAAAGGGTCTACCCTTCATTGATAGGCTTAAGTGATTAAAGCTGCACCTAAAGAGTTAAAGAGTTTAGCCTTGGTTGATAGGCTGAAGTGACGAAGACAGGTGAAGATCTGTTATTCCAAAATTGTGATGCTTTTGAGTAAAGACTCCTTTCCTTTAACACCAAACCTCTGCCTTTGGAGTTTTGCCCGGAGGGTGGCGGTGGGCAGCGGGACCAGACTGCTGTTCCGGAACAGAAGCAGGCGGAGGGGAAAGGCAGGGAGACACACTCATTCACTCTGCTCCCGGGTGTCTCCGAGAGGCTGAAGTGGGAATGCGACTCTGACAGGATGGTCTTCCTGACAGCTTCGGTTACAATCCCTGTGCCACCCGACCTGTTAACAGAGACTTAAGCGAATAAAGTCTAAATTGCCTTGTTTCCAAACCCAGGACCGATCGGCTTCTCGGAGGAGCCAGATGCAAAGGCAGCAGCAGAGGGGCGTCAGAAATAACAACCTCTGCTCAAATGACCCTCTCCGGGGTCTTAATTTTAAATCACAGCCATTCTGCAGATGACGAATGGAGGTAATAAAAGGTGGGACTGTGGCATGTTCAAATCAGGGACAGTCACTCAAGCAGAATTGGGTGTGGGGGGAGGGTGTGTTGAAGCCAACAGCTGAGTGTCGGGTTAAGGTCCATTTTTAGACGACAACTTCATCTAAAAGTTGCTCCTCTGTCACACTGTTGTCATTATTATTATTACATTTTCAGGAGGTATACAGAGGTAGGCAAAGGTAGGTTTACAGCTGCTTGTATAAATAATACAATGATCAATAAACGATAATACAAGTACAAACTATTTTTGCATACTCACAACTGTAAACCTCCTTTTGTCCACCCCTGTATTTTGGAACTGAAATCCAGGTGACAAAAGACAAAAAGTGACCCGAGTTTCCATACCATCTCCCTTTTCAGTACAACTGGGAACAAGAAGGTGTGGTTCTTCCCTGCACCGTGAGCAGGAGCGCTGCCCCTCCTGTTTGCTCCCTTCTCTCCCTCACTCAGCCTTCCTCGTTACCAACATTTCCAAACCACGCCCGTTCCTCGGCACCCTGCCATCTCAACTGCCCAGTGTAGCCTTAGATGTGAGGTAACTGGGAGCCGCATTGGAAGAAGGTTCTCAGACCACAGACTGGACCGGACTGTAGAGACTATCGCTTTTTCCATAAACTTCCAATTCAATGACTGCTTCACAGAGCTGTCACCACAAAGGAAGAAAACTCGATCTAGAAATCCCTTGATGGTAACATTAAGATTAAAGTTTGTGCTATGCCAGACACCATGCTAAGCATTTCGCAGACTTCGGCTCATTCAAGTTCTTCAAATCCTTACGTGTCTCTATTATCCTTACCACCTCCATTTTGCCAGGGAGGAATCTGAAGTGCAGAGAAGTTAAGTAACTTGTCCAAAGCTAAATAGCTTAAAATGGCAAAGCTGGGCTCTGAACATGTGTCGTGACACCAGGCACAGGCTCCGCCCCCACATCACACTGGCTCTTCCACCCCAGCACGGTGCAAGAACTTGGCTGACAACGAGTGACAGAAACTGCAGAGAGCACCAGAAGGCAGAGAAGTCACGGCTCCTGGTCCCTGGGGGTCCTTGCAGGAGAGAGGAAAATCGGCCTCTGGGCTCCCCTCGTTACAGTGAAGCACTAATGCCCAGCACAACTCAAATCGCAGTGAGCACCTCCCTGAAGGTAGAGGTCAGTCTCCTAGGCCAAAGGCAACAGAGGCAACAAGAATACAGGGAAAAGCTGACCAGATCCAAACCCTAAGCCCCAAGATGGAGGGCAATGGTCTTTCCAAGTAGTCTGCACTTGAGGTTTGGGGCAGAGAAGAGGAAAGGACAGGAGGAGAGGGAGGCTGGGGAGTGCGCAAGGCAACGGGAGTGTGCTGGTGGAGCCCTGATGCCTGAGAAACCCTGCATGGAGCTGGGGAAGGAAGCACCTCTGAAACCGACAGACTTCTCACTAGGGGGCCTGCTCATCTCGAAATCTCTCTTATGTTTCAGTTTCATTTGCACATCCTACAAATGAAAGATGACAAGATTTCAAGGTGAGAGTCTGGAGCCTGGATCTTTCCTGCTGTATTAAGATAAACTGAGACATGTTTTCAAGAACAAAGGATTCTAAATTCACAGAACTCTTCTTGTGGTTCTTGCCTAATTATAGGGCAGAAAACTCTTATGGTTTGATGTGGAAAATAGTAAAAGGGGGAGTAAGAATGATCACTTAATAAGTATTACTAATATTAGCCTTTCCATTTACAAAAACAACCAGTGTTTACATGCAGCCTAGTGTGATGAAAAAAATTTCATTCATTTCTTTGCCTTAAGGAATGACAGAACTTTTCCTTTGAATTATAAAAATATTTTGCCCAATTCCATAGACTGTAGGTTGCACTACTGTGTATGTATACCAAACCACTATGTGTGCAATGACAAGCAATGACAAGGGCATTCATATAACATTTTCCTTAGGTCTCATTCATTCATTTATTCATTCATCACTTGTTGAGCATCTACTGTGTGCCCGGCAATTGTAGGCAATCAAATAACTAGCATCATAAATGAATGATATTCAGCTCACAAAGTTCAACACATTTTAATTTTTTAAGTTCAGTGATAACAGTAGAGAAAATGATCCCTTGCCAAGGTCTAACCATACACAATTTGGAGCATCAAATATCACACATGTATACCCCACTTAAAATTTAAATTTTAAATAATTAAAATTTTAAAATATAAATAAAAGTACACCACAAAAGGTAAGAAGTAGAAAATATTCTCGTAAGCAAAGAATTTGCCCTGGCTGGTGTGGCTCAGTGGATTGAGCACGGGCTGAGAACCAAAGGGTTGCCGGTTGGATTCCTAGTCAGGGCACATGCCTGGGTTGCAGGCCAGGTCCCTAGTTGGGGGCGTGCAAGAGGCAACCGATCAATGTATCTCTCGTGCACATCAGTGTTTCTTTCCCTCTCTATCTCCCTCCCTTCCCCTCTCTCTAAAAATAAATAAATAAAATCTTAAAAGAAATAATTATGAGAAAGTAAAAAGCAAGTGAGAGCAAATTCTTAAAGGCCAAGCACCCCATGTGCCATTCAGCTGAGAATATTAGTACAGAAAGGGGTAAGGAGGGCCATTTGGGGCTAATACTGAGCTGAGTTTGGTTTCTGGTGCCCAGTAAAATGGGGGGAGGGGAGAGAATGCATAACATCCAGCTCAGAAATGCGTTGAAAGGATTAAATGAGATAATCCATCAAGTCCCATACAATGCCTGACACAGAGTAAGTACTCAATATTTACATTTCACAAACCTACTTTCTTTTCTTGGAGAGAAAAACAATGCTGGCAGGAAGTCAATAGAGACCCACTATCTTTCCTTATCATTAAAGTCTTGATTAAAATCGGGTTGTGTGCAACTACAGAGCCTGCTCATCACCCAAAGAAAGGCAAATGGCAATCAGAAGACACTGGTGAAGGCCTGAGGACTTTCAGAAATGCAGAAACATACCCACTAATCAGGATCCTCACCCTCTGCACAGCCTGGACACATCAATACTTAACGACCACTTCTATCTCTCTTCGGCTATCTACTACCTATTTTACTCTCTGCAAATAAGGCATCATTTTGTTTTCTTTTTATCTCTTCATCTCTCCCTATGTTTCGTGAGTGACATCTCTATCGAGAGATGTCTACAGTCGCTGGGCAGCTCTCCCCGCACTGAACAGCCCAGCATTTGTGGAGACTGCCTGCTCTGTGTAGATGCCGTGGCCCTCCCCACACTCCTACCACATACACCCATGGGTGACTGGCTCCGGGGCACCCTGCAGATACAAAACCTGCAGATGCTCCAGTCCCCTATATCAAATGGCACTGTATTTACGCACGAACTCTGCACATCCTCCCGTATACTTTAAATCAGTGGTCCCCAACCTTTTTGGCAGTAGGGACCGGTTTTGTGGAAGACAATTTTTCCAGGGACTGGTTCCAGCCCTCGGCCTGGGGATTGGGGACCCCTGCTTTAAATCATCTCTAGATTCCCTATAATACCGAATACCATGTAAATGTTACGTAAATAGTTGTTACACTGTATTGTTTAAGCAATGACAAGAAGAAAGTCAGGACACATTCAGTACAGACATAACCAATTGTAGGCCCGAATGTATAGTACAAATGAACTACTACGTAACTTTCATCCCTCCAAGTTTTCGATTCTTGGTTGGATTCTCCGATGTGCAAAGCATGGGCGCGGAGGGCCGACTCTAACTGGGCCGAGGTTTCGTTGTTGACTCCCTTCGTCACCTTTCCTGTCATCTCCCTTTATTCTTTATTTCCAGCTGCTGACTTCACCGAGTGTCAGCTTTGTTTCTTGTGCAGTAGCAGAGGACGCCCGTATCATGTCCTGGCTTCAGTGCTCAGCAAGGCCTGGGCACATGTACATTGCACGCCCACGCTCCTTTCGAGCTGGATGGCAGAACCAGACGAGATGAAGGAGCGGGAGAATCCGAGCAATCTAATACTTGGTTCACCATTTTCAGCAAATGTGCAAAGGGCTAGGGCTTTTTTTTTTTTTAACTATATGTTGCAGCATCTATTAGGTCCTTATTTTAGAACACAGTCAAAACTGTTGCCTTTGAGGTTGTTTTTTTTTTAATGTGTTCATCCCCATGTTTCTGACACATCACGTCTCCTTCACAGACCTTAGAACTCTGTTACCTGACAATCTCTTCTCCATAAACGAGAATCCCTCCTTTAGTCACCTGTGCATGCCCAAACAGCTTTCTTTCATTTTATAGGTTTATTTCATCTTAAATCGTCCTCCTTGCATGAAACACCCTCATCTCTATTTCCTTTTTCCCACACTTGCTCTGTCACAGGAAGCTGCTGCACAGGTACCACACACAGTTTATGCTCATTTGTTTCTCCATACTAAGTCCTGCCCACCTGTGCTCTAGGATCTGATGTCTACAAAGATATAATCAAAATAAATCATATTAGCTTAGATTAGCATCTGTGGCAGCAATTCCTATAAATGATACAGACAAGGCCATAGCTATAATGTCTGTCTTGTTTCAAGGTAAAAATGAAAAATGACATCTTCGAAGGAGAAGACTCCACGGAGACCCGGAGAAAACCCGGCCTGTTCCTCGCTCACAGACAGTTCTATTTCCCATCATACGGCTGACAGGTGTGTGATCATGTTCCTTCATCACAGTTTGTGTTAAAATAACCAATTACCAAATGAATGAGAATGGAGCTCCAGTGTGGCTGTCACCACCACTGCAAAGTGATGATGTGCATCCAAAGCATGGACCCGAAGGGGAGGCTCTGGTGGGCTCCTCCCCAGCCAAGGATGCTCTCCAAGGCTCAGAAGCCGCTCCTGCTCTACAATGAATTTGCTAAAATGCAGTTTTCTCCTCTGGCACCAGCCCTTAGGAGTAAAGACTGCACCAGGGCCAGCATGGGTAATCGGCCAAATTTCCCGGGTAACTCAGTCAATGTTCCTACCATCTCCTGTCCTTGATCTTTCCAGAACACACCGCTCTCACCTCTCTTTGAGTACCCACAAGCACAGCTATCTCCCTTACCACTCAGGTTTCCATGTGAGTAAAGCGGTAACTACCTCCCACCTGTTCTTTCCCCTGTGGTGTGCATCACCTTCCGCCAGACCCCACAGTGACAAAGGACAATGATGAAAGCCAAGAGCCTTGCCATTCCAGGTGTATCCTCACCAGCAAGGAATTCCCCAGACCTACTGGGCGGGAACAGTGGGGCAGCTCAGAGGCAGCCCTGGAGCCACCCACTGCTCTGGGCTCTGAAGATAGTCAAGAGCAGCAACTCCTTTAGCATTCACAAAAATTTAAGCACACACAAAAATCACACCTTCTATTGGCCCAAATGTTATTTCTTAACATGCTGGGGGAGAATGCCAGCAAATAATACAAACGAAGTCCATGTAAAGAGTTGAGATAATGACTTACTGGCAAAGATGGGTTTTAATAGTACCGTTATTACATTCAGGTGACCTTCACTGAAAAGGGACCAACCCCTCCTGTCTGCTGGCCCCACCCCGTTGCAGGACCCACAGGTGGAAGAGCCCTGCCTCCCAGATGGTGGCTGGAAAGCTGAAGTACAAGTGAAAGGAAGTTACTGCCCTTAGGCTTCGTTTCCCATCTGTGACATGAGCCTACTGCCTGTTACCCGGATTTGGTTGAATGAGAGAGTGGTTGTAACCACCAGGGAACATCCCTGGTACAGCTCAAGGAAAGGGCCAGAGTTGGGTGTCCACTGGTACCTTCTGGTCAAAAACACTGCATGCTTTCGAGCAAATATCAAGTTTCCAGTAAAGCCAAAGGAGGTGATGATTCAGATTTTAGGCAGCAAACATCGAAGTAAAAAACAATTAACAACAACAACAAAAAAAAACTCTGGGAGGTTTTATTTATGCTAAAGAATACAAGGAGAACAATAAAGTAATTAAAATTAAAAAAAAAGGAATACAAGGAGATGCCAACACATTCAAAGAGGTGAGTGAAGAAAATACAATTCCTCTATATCATGAACTTTCTTTTTCTTATCATGAAAGGTGTTTCGCTGGAAGATTCACCTTTGCAAAGACCATGCCAATGTGACTTTCTTGTAGAAAGGCTTGGCATGCTACGCTTTGTGTGAGGTGAAAAACAATAAACATTTAAGGGGAAGAAAAAAACATCAGCTGGTTTTCCTCGTGTCATTAATGTAACTGATGAGTTTTTAACCACAATCTTGTCATCCTCATTAGCATAAATGCTAATTACCCCCTCTCCTCTCCTACTGCAAGGGCAGCCTGGACTCCATGCTGACCTCAGCACCCGCTGGCACCCCGGGCAGGGCTGAGGGAGAAGGTTAGGGCGGTGTCAAGGAGCGTGGACAACGTTGTGACAAATGAGCAAAAAAACGGTGGCCAAAATTCAGGTGGCTGTTAAAGCCAGGGTCCCCTGAGGAGGGGAGAGGCCTGGCATTGGGTAGGAGGATCCCCCACTTCTGCACGTGCTCCTAGCAGTTTTGGCAGTGGCACCTCGAGTGAAAAGCACACTGCTCTGCACATATGGTGGAAAGAATCTCGTGCGTCAGCTGAATGCATACTGTACTACATACACATTCTGTTTCATCTCCAGCCCCAGCCGTGCTGCCAATGCTTGCAAGTTGGGAAACCTTCTGTGCAGTAAAAATACGGACAGGAGAAGCTAGACTGTGACTTCTAAGATGCAACACTAGCCAAAAAAGCCAAAGTAACTAAAAGTTAAGGCATGTGCTTCACACTCATTGCAACAAAGGCAGCTCGGCGAGGCAGAGACTCACAGCCGGCGTCTCTTTCATTCCCATTCCTCCATCCCGTGCCTTCCACACACACAGTGCTCTTCGGGAACCTCTGCTGGTACCCATTGCTGCTTTATTTTTTGGAATGTTTGAAATGTGTATGGAAAAATATTTCGGCGAAATTCCTCAGGTTTACCTTGTTAGGGGACAGGGATGAAACTGCTGGTTTTGCCTGCCGTTTTGTCCTGAGGCCTTCAGCCCACTATCCCGCGATGGGAGGCCAGTGCCCTCAGCGAGTCTCTGGCACCACTTTGCTTCCTGAGTGATTCTAAAAGCAAAATCTGATACTGCGCGGGACTCAGAACGCCCTGTATATTTGGGACACAAAAGGAGCAAAGTGGTGGATTGTTCTGACCTTCCTTCTTTCCCACCTTCCTTTACCTGACCCCCAATAAAGCAATGATTTTCAAAACCACTGGCCCTGAATTAAGGAGATGGTTGGAACCTCTCTCACTGCAGAGCACAGCTCTTCCTTTCTTTTCCACTAGCCCTGTATATGAGTAGGAACTGAAGTGTGACAATGCAAAACTTTCTTTAATAAATGAAGACAATTTTCCATGGGGGTCAATACATTAAGGGTTCGTACGGCTCTTTTTCAGCCTGCTGGAATGGGGAGGCCTCCTGGTTCCACAATGAGGAGACTGAGACGGAGCCAGGTGATCCAACCAACAGTACGGGAAAATTACAACATGGGGTCACAGGATGGCAGGGTGATGGCCGCTCAGAGCCGAGAATGAAAAGGGCAGAGGAAACCCGGAGGGATGCCCAGTACTGTCCCCACCACCAGCTGGCAGCTCCTTCATATTCAAGGCCACAGCTCTGCCCTCCCGAGCCTTTCGTCTGTGCCGCGGCGGAGGCTGTGAAGGAGCAGCAGGCTTAATAATGCTGGCGTGTGTGTGGCTCCTTCCCTAATTTATTCTGCATGTGGAATTCATGACTTCGTTTCCATGCGATTCAGAATCACCCTCTCACGACTGTTAGGAGGGACGGAAGTTAACCCCCAACTGGTGGAAGCTTTGAGTCGCCGGAGGCATGCTTTGGCTCATTTCAGCCAGTTGTTCATTTTCAATATGGTTTTAGTTTGTCAAGTTTTTAGGAACAATAAAATACATATTTACAGGATTGTACTTTATAAGAACTCCACAGCCAAATGGGCTGCACTTTCCACTGTTCAGCACTTGGTCCAGCTTTATTCTTGTTTGCTTTTTGTGGCTGCCTTTTCTTTTTAATGAGTGGAAGTCCACAGAAACTATAATAAAGTCAATAACTGGAAATGAGTCTTGCCATTTAACTCTATCTCTTAACAATAATGTGTTATACTTAGTATTGCTATACCCTAATTCTTAAATGGAGACTTCTGAACTGTATACACAAACTGAAGGGAAAGAACTAATACACATTTGGATAAATCCCCAGGTTCTTAAAATGGACCTTTTAACAAGGTCATTAGGGAACCAGCCAGTGGAATTTAAATATTCATCCCCTGCTTCACATGCCCAGTCCAGAGCCAGAGACAGCGGCGCCAAGGAGTTTCTCTGAGCTGCTTGCAGGCTTTTCTACGAGTTCTCCCTGAGGAGCTCCCAGGCGTGCCAGGCCTCCCCGGGCAGCCCCGTGGCCCGCCCTGCCCTGAGCAACTGCTTTCTACACCATGTCCTTCCTCAATCAAGAAATGAGCCCCTCCAAGTCTGTATTCCTGGGCTTTCCTAGTACTACTATTATGTTTTGTGTCATCAAAATGCCTGCATATTTTACCAACCAAGTTCTGGGAGCGGATTGCATTTTAATACACAGTATATTATTCCATCATTAACTAAGCCTCCTCCTAGGGGAACTTACTCCAGTCTTCTGAATTTATTTACTTCAACTCACAGAATATCAGCTATGGGAATTACGGGGAAGAGGCACCTAAGATCTGGTCCCTTCTTTCAAGGAGTTTTCAGCCTAGTTGAGAAGATTAGACAGGTACACGCGAAAGGGGGCAGGGAGAAAGAAGTGGCAGACTCTTACTTAAATGTGGGCCCTGCTGGGCAAGGCAGTGGGAAGGAGGCACCCTCTCGGGCCGGAGTAGTCAGGAGATGGGATTTTGGCTGAGCCCTGGACGTAGGCTTCCAATAGGTGTTTTATTCATATTTAAGGGTCTATCCATCTTCCATTTTCACTCTCAAGGAAGAAGAAGAGGAAGAAAGTGCGTTCTGGGTTCTGGCTATTGGACTATTAAGCCCTACACTGCTGCCGTCTTCCCTGCAATAGCAGGGAGCTATTCCTTATCTGCTTCTAGTTGTGGCTCTCGTCTCCTTTTCTCTTTACTCCATACGTACGAAATGAATGAAAGACTTTGGTCACCCTTGACACCCGACAGTGCTTGACACAGACGAATACTCAATGAAGGTTCAGCAGTGGACCTGAGATGGCAATCAAGGCGTCTGCCTACCACATCCCCTGCTAAGGGATCATGTACTAGGTTTTGTACCACGTGACCCAGCCTTAGCTGACTGGACCAAAAATATGTACATGACCCAAGGGCACCCACTAGATCAGGTGTTCAGCAACCCATGTTGTGGCCGGCCGCAAAAAGATAAACTGATTAATTCAGACTTCCTCTCTCAGGAACAAGAACCAGAATATACCGACGGGCTGCCGCAGGTAATGTCCAGAGCCGAACTGAAAGGTCACAGTATTGAGAGGGGCTGGAAAGGCCATGAGGGAGGCATACGTGCCAAAGTGATGAGGACCAGGAACTATGGGAAAGCAAAGAAATCTGGTTGACACAGAGAAAAACACGGAGCAAACAGCCAGAGGAAATCAGAGATACCGTGAGAGAGGAGGTGGAGAGAAGCCAAGCCCCAAAGCTTCCTTAGTTCTCACTGCTTTCTGGTTCCAATTCCTTCCCCCTTTTCCTAAAAAGCCAGGCTAAAATAGACAGTAGCATCTTCTGTCTTCCATTTAACTCCACTCTCCTCCCTTTCAAAAGTCTTGATGCTTGTTTTCTTTCCCCTCCATGCTGGAGAGGGGAAGTGCCTACTGCAGATGAAAGGCACCGCAAAGGCGGACAAGCGTGATCTCAGAACCATCAAGTACCTCATCAGAACCCTCCACCGCCTGCCGGGTCTGACCGGCGCTGCGGTGAACCTGGGAAAGGGAAGGCGCGAGCGCGAACGGTCTTTGTTTTGTTCTGCAGGAGGAGCCGGCAGTGTGAACAAGCAGAACCAGGCTGTGCGTTTTCCTTCATCATCTGAAACGGGCACTAAATGTGCAGATTCGACCGCGCTGTCTGTCTGGGGAGTAGTGGAGTCGGAGTGGATTCAGCCGTGGCCTTTCGCCCTTTAGGGCATCTGTCATTTCTGATTTCTGAGAGTGGCAGATGTCAGGTCCCTTAGCAAGGGACAGTTTTTAAAAATCTGTTTGTACAAATAAGCTGACACAAACTGAGCTGGAACCCACTGGGGGAAAGGACAAGATTATGCTCGGAGCAACTAGAGAACTCCCGCTGCCTTGCCTGCACAGCACGAGTGGGATAAGCCGAGGTGCCTCCCACCTCGGTTTCCGTGATTTCCATCTCACGTATTCCAGCTTACAGTGTGGGAAGGCACAGAAACCGGTCAATTATTCTGTACACGTAGATTAGGTTCACTTTTAGGTTCACTTTGATTTTTCAGTTTCTAGCTCTGCACTAATGCCTAGAGATTAGGTGCACATTCTACAATTTGATAGAACCTCATTTTTGTTTTTTGAGTTAATATTATCGACTCATTTCACTTTTCTCCAGATACATATAGTGTAAAGCCAAAGTCCAAGAAAGTGCTAAGGAGTAGGAGCTCCTCCCTGAGCTCTCCCTCCTCTCCTTGGGCTCTACCTACCCCACCTCACACCTGCCTGGTCCCATTCTTGACCCATGAGCCCTGGGAATCTAGAATAGGCCCAAGTTACCTCCTATCCAAATGACTATACGGAAACCGAGTCCGTTTTAGGTCTCTCTCTCACTCTTGAGCGCTCTCTCTCTCTCTCTCACACACACACACACACACACACACACACACACACCTTCCAGTAATCACTCAATCTGAGTCAGACTTTGCACACGCCTCGTACTGGATTTGGAGAACCCAGCATGAGAAAGTGGGGGTGGCAAGTATAGGTAGAACTCCTGCCATGGTGGACACTCTGAGGCAACCGGGCCTCGACCACACTGACCCTGAGGAAGGCCTTGTGCAGAGAGTCTATGGCCAGTGGAGACCGACAGCAGTTCAATGGGGCCTAACAGAGACTACAGAACCCACAGATAGCCAGGTCCTATTTCTGATGGTCTATGTCCTTTGCTTTATGAAATATCATTGAGTCCTGAACAGAAGACTTTTTGAGGTCTCTTGACCCTTCAATGGCAAGGAGACTTCACTCCTTCATCACACAAGAGTTGAAATACCACAGGCTGATCTAGCCATACAATCCAAACCAAAGAAAAACCACGGATGATCTCCAGATTGGTACTGCAGTCAGCCAAACTGAGCTTTCAATCGCCATCTCTTCTTTCTCTCTTGCCCTCTTTATTCTGATCGGGTGCCCTTTCAGGCAGTGATGCTGTTTTCTTTAGCAGACCAAAGGCAGTTTGTTTCTGAGTTAAATGTCACTTCAATATTTTCCCCAAGTGAGATGTTTGGACCAGTTTATGAGTTTCCTAAGCAACAGAGAAATGCTGGAAAAATATTTGGTATCTCAGGTCTGAAAGTTGCGTTAACTTTGGCTCCCCGATGCAAACAAAACAGATAGATTGAATATTCCAGTCTCGCTAAAGTTACAAGTTGAAAAATAAAGTACTGGCCCGAAAACACGGAGTTCTAAAAGCCAGCCTCCTGGAGCCGTGTCACTCAGGTTGGGCCCCCGAACAATTTTAATACTAAAATTTCTAGTGGCAGCAAGAGAAACAATCACGGCACCAGCCCAGAATTATGAAGCCATGGTCAACAACTAATGTGTGAGGAGGGAGGTAAGCTTCCCTAGCCAAACACAGAATTCTGCGGGAAAATTCCTGTGGGTACCTAGATTATGCCCTGAGGGCCGAGATTTGATTAACCTTCTTGTAGCATGTGTAACGACAAATGTTATTGGTCATAAAATTATCCAGCCCTTATTAAAACACAGCTGCAGCTCTGGGCTCAGTGACCTCCTGGGGGAGAGGTTTCTGTAAGATAGCGATAGAGTCTATGGAAGAGAGCGCCTTCCTAGCGTCGACACAACGGGAGAGTGTTTTATACTTTAATGAGGAGTTCTTGAGAGAGACCAGGCTCCTTCGTATTAAAAGCTTTAAGAAATGGAGGGGCCAGATTACATGCAGTCTGCTACTTGGTGGGCAGCCAGCCCACAGCTCACGCAATCTGGCCACGTCTTCCTTCCCGGGGAGCGTGCAGAGTCACACACAGGCACACCTGTTTTGCACCCAACTGTTACTGCTGAGGATTCTTTTTTCATTTCTCTTTGTCTTATATAATCACAGAATCTCAGGATTTGAAGGAAACTTAGAGACGCCCTGGTCTAACTCCACAGCCAACTCCATCACAAAGTGGAACTACTCACATGTGAAAAGGGAAACCAGTCTTTGGAAGTCCTCCAGAGCAACCCTATGGGGCGTTATCAAGGGCTACCCCAGCCAAAGGAACTGGCTCCTCCCCAGAGCTGGGGCCACTGGGCTCTCCCTCTCAAGTGGTGGGGGCTCCCTGCGCTTTCCTGAACCTCCACGTTCACGAGGAGGGTGGCTTTTCTGGGCCCACTGGTACATCCTTGAGCAATGCCCTTTTGTCTATTATAAGTTTTTTAAATAGCAAGAGATAAAATAAGAACAATGAAAATGCGTATTCTTTTCTGTAGATTGCTCCTCACTATTTATATCCTATTTTCTTTTCCTCCACCTGAGCCGCTAAGCTTTTTACTAACGGTGCTTCCTTTATGAAATTTAAATCTGCTCCTAGAAATTCCAAAATGGATTATTTCCCCAGCTTAATTTCTGCTAAATTAATAATACATCTGCTGGGGAAAAAAGTCAGAATGTGTAGAATTCCACAGTTGTGTCCTGTTAATTTTTTTCTCAATGTTATAATTTTTTCTCAAATGATAAAAAGCTTTCCTTGTGAAATTATTTTGGTCCATCAAATGCCACAATCTTATTACCCATCATGCTTCTATGAGGGGGCCCCCCAAAAATGGAATTATCTTCTGGAGGGCAGGCCCCTTGTAGTACAGGGTTCCCCCACCAGGTTCTAGGAATGTTCTAGGTACCCATCTGTATCAGTGTACCAGCTGGTGTTGTTGTGAGAGGCTGTATTTGGCTTCAGCGAATTTTTTTGAAGACTCTTTCAATGCCTTTCCCATTTCATGATGGGTGATTTCATGCTGAGTGTTCAGCAGTTTTTGACCAAAACAGCATGACCCCCATGCCCCACTCTTTCTACTCACCCAGTCTTACCCCAAGTGACTTTTTTTATTTTCCTAAATGAAAAAAGTCCTCAAAGGGAAACATTTTGCCGATGTGGAAGAGGTGAAATGAAGAATGGCAGAAGCACTAAAAGGCACCAAAATCAACGAGTTCAAAAACTGTTTTGAGCAGTGGGAAAAAGTCTCAATAGGTGTATTGCATCAAATGGAAAGTACTTTGAAAGTGACTGAAATTTAAACATCTTAGAATACACAATGTTTTTTTATAAATAAATTCCAGAGGGTTTGGCAACCCCCTTCATATTAACATTTTATCATTTTTAACATTTTTATTAAAAAGATTTAAGGTATACACTAAAATAAAGATAATAGAATAGTGAATCTCGAAATTCTCATCACTCAGCTTCAACAAGTCAAATTTTGACGTCACTTACTTCATCCATCCCTTCTCATTTTCCTTATAAAAGTACTTATAGTAAAGCTAGTCATTTCATCTGTACACACAGCAGTACAAGTTTCATTCTATCAGATTTTAATTTTGATATTATTTGATTTTCCTGTTTGATATTGCAGCATCTCAACATGTCACATCCGCCATCTCTCCTTGGGTGGGGGGTAGTTTGACTCACAAATAAGAACGCTCTATCACCAAATACGAAATTCTGGCCACGAATGTAAGGTCTCACTTATCATACCAAATTGGCAGGTAAAAATTACTTGGGGAAGACAGGTGAGTATATATATACCTGCACTTACTCAGTAACCATAAGATAAGATATGCCCTTGTTCTCATCAAGACAGCACGGCACCGTGCACCGAATGACCTGCCGGTGCCTAACGACCACCTTTCCTCTAAATCTCTCCGGCTGACCTCTAAAAGGCTCCCTTTTTACCGCACCATCACTCAGAGCGGTTCGGCATTTAAGAACCAGGGAGCCATTAAGCAGCAAACGTGTGATGATTTAGTAATATTTTACTTCAAACAATACATGATTTTAATGATGTCCTGTGAACACCACGGAATCGCAGACACCAGCAAGAAATAGAAACATGTAACACGTTTCTCTCTGTTGTTCTTATTTCCTTTTACACTATCGAGCTGTAATAATTATCCAGTCTGAGCAGCCCCCTGCAAATGAAACAGACCTTAGACAGCTGTCAAGGCTCAGTCTTCTGGAAGCTTTGATTTTAATGAAACTCATTAAGGGAAGAAATTAACAGAAAATATCATAATTTGTCTTGTTTCAGGAAACTAAACAGAAACAAAGGGCTTCTTAACCTGACAAGGAATCTGACCGGCCCAACTCCTCTACTGTATTCAGAACTCCCACCAGGCAGCTCTCACACGGACAGGAGGACTAGGTTAGAAAAAAATGCCTCCTCTCAAAGGAATGGCCCGGCCCGGCCAGTGACCTGTCTCGGCCTCATGGAGAAAGCTTCCTCATCCAGGGCAGGGGGTTTTAGAGCCATGCTCTGCAAGCACAGACTAGTCAAGGAAATGAAAGGCTATGGAAAATGTAATTCCCATGAAAGAGCTACAGTTGGAGAAATTGTCCATACATCTGGCTGAAAACACTAAGTCCAACTTTTCTCTTGACCATGATGAAATTTTAGCTTGAATTTTTGTCTTTTTCCCTCCCTTCCCCTCCCCTCCCTTTCCTTTCCAGAAGCCCCAAGAAGTATATGCTACTTCTTTCCTCTTCAAAATGTCTTCCAGCTCAAATTCAGCTGGAATGTTTCAAGGAAAAAGTATTCACCTAAACTTCTACCTACCAGCTGGGATGTTCTCAGGGAAGACTCTGAGCATGCCCACAGTCCTTATGCTGATGGTTAGGAACAGCCCTGACAGGTCAGGAACCCTCGGCACAGACCTCCAGAGAGAGGGCGTCAGAAGTGTTTATGAAACTGAAAGCAAGTATTATGGGCAGTGGTCTCACTGCTACAAGCACACATTTCTAAGACCCTCAGAAAAGGTGGTTGGGTGTTTCCAGGGATTCAGGTTGTGTCAATAGGAGACCAGATAAGGAGCAGAACAGAGGGACTGTGTACGAGGCACTGCTGCATCCCTGGCCACGTGCAGCCTGATTCTGGGAGAGTCAGAGCACCGTCTGATGGGGAAAGAGACCGGAGTCCACTCCCAGCCTGGACACTTAGGGGCCCCCTGAATGGGTAAGTTATTGAGCTTCTTGGAGTCTCAGTTACCTCTTGTGTAAGATGGGGACAAATTACCTTTTATCATCAGGTGGTCATAAACAAAAGTGCTGAGCCCAGTGTCTGACGTAATGAGAACTTTAAAAACAGGAGGAACTGTGAGTATCCACAGGTGAAGGTAGAGGATGCTAACATGCTAACCCTTGGGGATCAAGAAGGCTCCTGGGGCCAGG
This sequence comes from Micronycteris hirsuta, assembly GCA_004026765.1. Lineage (NCBI taxonomy): Eukaryota > Metazoa > Chordata > Mammalia > Chiroptera > Phyllostomidae > Micronycteris > Micronycteris hirsuta. The sequence continues at coordinate 113,785 of PVJI01001952.1, read as the reverse complement.
ATTACAGGAGAAAGAGGATGGATCTTGGGAGCCAAGGCCTAGAAGGAGAAGAACCAGAGAGGAAGGAACCGCTTGTGGGTGGGCAGAGGTGAGGCCAGGAGGGGGAACAGGTGGAGCCCCTGCGCTTGGCTGACCCCCCTCCTGGCGCTGCACTGTCCCACTGGCAGGCCCCCAGGAAGCCCTCAAATCCTTCCTGGTCTAGTCCTGTCCTTGCCATGAGGGTCCACCCAGGGGACCCAGGAGAGAGCAAGCTACATGAAGCTTATCCGGACATTACTTGGGTTGAGGAAGGCCTGGGTTGGGTTCCCTCCCCAGATTATCTTTTTTTTTTTACAAGATGATTGGTAAGATGAAGGCAGGAAGCAGCTAAGAAAGTAGAAACCACCAGACAGGCACCGGTTGAAAAGATCAGCATGGATTAGTTATTTTCTACCATTTTGGGTTCCGTTTGAAATATACTGGGGCATCAGAACCCCCCAAAATGTGCCCACCAAAAGTTATGTCAGTTCTATGCAACGCATTGAACACCATGCCTTTTCAAAGAGGAAATTGACATGCATATTGCGAGCCAGTGAGTGACTGACAACTGAGATTTTTACTTTAGATTACAAGAGAGTGTTTACTTCAGGTACAAACTGCATGTGGATGGTATTAAGGGAAAATAATCAGATCTATGTGTCAACCCAATCCGTATTCTCTTACACAATACAAAATAAAAAGTTTCATATGGTGATGCCACTGAATGGCTGAAAATAAGATAATTATTCCTACTACTACAAACCCAGGAAGACGATTAGTTAATCTGCAAAGGTTTTATACAACCCAATGATTTAGGGACAAAGCTCTGTGGATAGGTAATCAGGAGATTAAGTACCCCCTGACTCTGGGTCCATTTACACCAGACAGGATTATGCACACATTGTAATTCTCAGTCTTTTTCCAATATTTCCCTTTTTTCTTATTTTATGCCTGTTTCCATTATTTTCTTACTTAAAATAAATTCCATCTGAGTTTTTATCTCTAATTCATTTAGATTCTTTGTGCTAAAGGATTTGTATATTGAAAAAAGAAAAGATCAGGACGATCAGCTGGTGTATGCTTCACGGTTGCAGCCTCACATCCTCTGTGCGGATGGATTCCCAGCTTCAAAAACTGCACCCAACACTTGATGCACCCAAACAAGCTCTTTTTAACGTTTAATCAGTCTCATTCTATAAACAAATTAACATTCCTTTCAATGCTCCTAATTTCTAAAAGTCAGGCCTGGTTTATTTAGTTCAAACCTTTTTATTCATTCATTCAATGAATATTTATCAAGACTCTTCCACATGGCTGACATGGTTTTAAACACTGGGCGTACACCAGTAAATAAGATACACAAAAACTGCTGTCTTCATGGGGTTTTATTATTATGGGAAGTATGGACAATAGACAAGCATTTATAAAAACATATGATTCCAGGATTATAATATATTGTGAAAAGAAAAGCAGTTGTAAGAAGTTACAGAGTAATGGTGGCTGCTGACCTAAACGGGTATTTGTTGAATGAATTAACAGGTACTCGATTTTTAATATCACTAAGATGACTTTTAATTTTTTCTTATCTCTTGAGTGTGAATTCACATGTTAGAGCAAGTACTCTAGCCATGGTATTCTATAGTTTTACTCCCTCAATTTTTCCTTATGAATTTATTTTCAGAAAGGATTTATAGCAGAGCTACCATGTGGTGGCACAAATTGCATTGCCCCTTTGCTATTAAAGAACTGGATCATTATGAAAATAACAGACAAAAAATCGTTTCCAAACGATTTCATTTTCTCTCATCTGAAGTAGATTTCCTCGACAATTTACGTATGTCAGTAAGTACTCACACCCAAGATTTTCCAGGAATATCAAATGAAAAGGCTAGAAATCAATATAAGCAACTACTTCTTACAATCACCATTTTCATAGAAATTTAACTTTGTAATTTTTTCATAATGTATCAGTTTCAGAAGCATATCAGGATTGATCCTAACTCTAAAACGTTCCAATGGTGCATTCTAACGGCAGACAATGAGGGTCGACAGGACAGGGGAGGGCAGAGGCCTAATGAGGGGAGAAATGACCATAAATCACGCAGTCACCTTTGCTGATCCTCGTGGGGAGAACAGGAGAAGCATGCATGACACAAGACAAAGGATCACCTAAACGTTGCAATGGGACATGCACAACACCCCCTCCACAACCAGTCTCAGCCCCTCAAGGTTCCTCTCAGCAGCCAGAACTCAGCGTGATGATGACAGGCAACCCCTTGTGTCGCTATGAAAACTCAATTCATGGATAACCAAGTGTAGTCTCCACCAAATGGGAGCACATAAAGTCAAATCTCTATTTCAAATCCGCTACTTGGCACGCAATGTCCATCTACTGAAACATTTTATAACTTGCCAGATGCTTAACGTATTTTGACAAAGTCTGATATACAGCTAAAGGATATGATACACTTTGATTTGTGGTTCATTTTGCCATTCCCAAAAGAGTAGCCATTAATAGTTTTCAAATGGCGGTATCTTCCAAGATTTTTAATAGGTTGAGAAAATTTTGTATAGGGATAGCAGAAGCAGGTGTCTGCTTGTGAAAACAAGTCTAGTTCACAGAAGTACTAATATTTATTTAATAAGCATTTATTAATATTAATAACAAAATGTTTAAAATGCACTTTACTTTTCAAATCACTTCTAGCAGAGTTATTAATTACTTATGCAAATAAAGTTTGTTTTCATTTTTCTGTTGATTTCAAAGGGAAAAACTCTAGTAAAATATATTTTCTATATCATGGTTTCAGCTCTGCTTTCCATTCATACCATATTTATTTTACTTGAATGGATTACGACATGAGTGTACCAAGTGCACACAAAATAAATACACGTTCAATAAAATAATTAATAAGGATCAGAGAGGAAAGATTAAGTTGAACTCTGGAAATATGTAAATGCTTTATAAGTTATAAAATGTGATGTAAATGTGTATTCTTTGTATTATTGCTATTGCTGACATCCAATCAGTTAATTTCCTTTGAAACTAGTTCTATAATACGTTAGGCCACAGGTTTTTGAATTACCAACGTGACTCTTTTTACCAGCCACCCGATTTTCTGAATTGCCAGGTGGATACCTCTGTTCTGAGGTCTGAATGGACTCTGATTCACCCAGGAAGAAGCAGCGTTCAAACTTGACCACTGCTTACAGCTGCTGAAAGATCTGTCCCTGCTGATTATTCACAGGCTACCTCTTCTTCATGTGCAACCATGACTCTCCTGCTCACAGTTAAGGTTTGTAGACAAGATTGTGCCACTTGCTTTGTTAGGCACAAATGAATGCGGTTGAACTGTGTAATTCATGCCATTCTGTCAAGGCAACTCACAGAGAAAGAGCGGTGGGAAACAACCCCCTTGCGTCCTCCAGCATCTCCCAACTGTGTGCAGTCGTTTGCCCTCAGGTTCAATGGATCAGAAGGGTGTCCAGAAAGTGCCCGAGATGAGGAAGGTCGCGTTGCCGTGAGCACTGTGAGCCTCCACGGAAGCTGATGCGTGTGTGTGTGTGTGTGTGTGTGTGTGTGTGTATGTAGAAGAAATATGGCAGTGGTACAACAGAAAACCTTTGACTACATGGAGATTTTGGAGAGGCCATTATTAGGTCACTCAGCATATCAAGAACAAAGCACTGTTTTACTGCATTGGCTTCAGAATGTGCATTTCTGCCTTTTACAAATGACAAGCCACTGAATGGGATCATTAGACACCACCCTTGACTCAGGACCATCTTAGAACACAGGCGGCCTGTGCCCTGTTATAACACCTCTATTATTTTAACAAGCAGAGCTATGGTCTGGTTTCTCTGACTTGCCATGGAATTCTCAGGTCAAGTATAAATGAGTATTACAGAGCACCCTCTGGCATGTATTGTTAAAGCCCTCATTAAAAAAAATAAAAATACCTCCCGAAGTTTTCAACTGTGCAACTGGAAATGTTTCCAAATCCTCTTATCCCCAACATAACAAATCCCATTGTTTATTAATTCTGATGTTTTGTAAATTTGATACTGCCTGGCTTATGGGGGAGGAATACCTTCCAAAACAACCCAAGAGAGTTCTTAGGAAAAGAGAAGCAAATCAGGAGAAGCCCCTTTTGTGGTAAGAAGACAATTCCAGGATGAGGAGACACAACAGTATAGCTAACCAATTATGGTTCTGTCTGGGCCATGCGCTATCTGCAGCAGAAAGAGGCAAGATGGCAGATGCCCTGGGTTATTTTAATTAATTTAATCATGTGACTAATTGGTCTCTGCTGGGTTTCTGTGGTAACTGCTTCCTAAGTGCTGATGGGCAATTGTGTTAAATGTAGCTTGCAATCCACACGTAGGGCGCAGTGCCTGGGAGAGCCTGCGAGGAGGGCTATGCAGCTGCGCTGGCTCAGAAGGTGCCCTGCTGGGCCTGTGATTGTCTGACTGCAGAGCGCCGACAGCTGCGGAGTCCTCTGCAAACAGGCGCTGCCTCCCCGTTCCAAAAGATCATCGCTAACCTACCTGCGTGGGCGAGAACTCATCACGGACATAGGAAAATGATCTGTGATCAACAAACACTCGGGTTCGGCAAGGCTTTGGGAATTAGATGGAAAAAAGGTATCTGTAATAAAGGCACATTGGAATGGCAAAGAGGAGAGAGGGAAAATTAAGGCTACTCTTCTGTGAATAATATGCAGCCCCAGAAGCTATCATGTGTTATTCATAGCTGTCCAAATGATACTAATAAGCCATCCTTTTTAATGCCTTGCGGGGTTTATCTTTTTTTTTTTTTCCATTCTCTTACGATGCCATCTCCTCCCTGTCACCGAGAAGGTACGTGGGAGAATGGGTGGGTGGATGGCCAGTTTTAGAGCATAGTTTACTTCAGACAGATGGAAGGAAAATGACTTCCAAATTTTCTCATGAAGTAGGGATATGTTTGTATTTGTGCAACGCATTCCAGCACCTGTGCAGAGAAAAAAAATGTAATCACAGATTTCCCTCAGAAAGGGATTTTTTCAAAGAGTAAAACCACTCACTGCAGCACAAAGATGCCACTGCACGTGATGAAGCCTTTCCATCTGCACTTCCGGGCGTGCTCTCTGGACAGTCGTCCTTCTCAACCCCACTCCCACCCTGAAGGAGAAATGCTCAATGCTTGAACCACTTTTGAGACTCAAGAGAAACTTGCTTTCTGAGGTCATTCCCATTCTATCAGAATGGTGGCATGACCGACACATTTTTCCAGAGCAGGAATGAGGGACAACAACAGGTGCCATTGCTTTCCCTTCAGAAATGCCGCAGTGACCCACTGGACCCGTTCTGTGCCCTGTGCATCCCCGACTTCTGCAAAAGGGCAACTCCAGTGGACTCCAGCCCTGCGTTCTCCCCTAGACATGAAGTGATATCTTGACAAATTAAGCTAAGTTGGCTTCATCTAAAAGATTTCACACTAGAGATGACATTAAATGGGCTGTTTAAATTCCTTTGAGAGGTGGCAGGAAGTTCTGTTAAGTATTCCAAACGTCTGATAGGACATTCAGGCAGCGAACATTATTTAACCCAACATCTCGCGACAAGAAGCCCAGGAGCCCCGACATCTGTATGCCTCTAATGCAAATGGAAGAATCGTGTCCATAACATCACCAGTTTTGTGATTTTAATGACATCCATTTTGAGAAGTATCTGTCTGCGCTAAGTACGGGGCAAACTGCTGAAAACTGCACCATTTGCTTCAAAGGCCTCCATTGTGGGAGGAGGATCCGCTCTGGCACTCAGGCAGAACTGCCCTCTCTCCCGATGCTGCAAAGGATAGTATTGGATGCTCGTTCTAGAACTCTGCTGGGGATGCCAGGCGATACTAGCCAGCCCCCGTCTGTTCTACTGTCCCTCATGCTGACAGATTCACAACTCACCCCACCTGTTCTGAACCTCCACTGCAGGTTGCACAGGTCAAAAACTCTCCCTCCTTTATCTCTAAGAAAAGAACTCTAGTTTTTAGAAGAGCAGATGGGGAGCTGAATTCTTTTTATTTTTTAAGTTTTTTTCCCATTAAATTATTTTAAATTATATTTTATTATTTACGCTATTACAGTTGTCCCCACTTCTCCTTTTGCCCACATCCACCCAGCCCCCCCCCACTCCCTCAAGCAATTCCCACACCATTGTCTGGTCCATGGGTCATGCATATATGTTCCTAGGCTACCCCTTCACCCTCTCTCATCCAGTCCCCCCTCCCTTGTGCCCTCTGACTGGGGAGCTGAATTCTCCCACATCCAGTAACCCTTAGTTGGGACTCTAAACCTGGATTCAAGAGGCCCATGAATAAGTTTCAGTTCAGAAAGCCCGTGAACCCATGAAATTACCTGTCAAGTTCTGTGTGTATGACTATTTCCTGGAGAAGGGGTCTACACGGAAGTTTTCTTTGGGTTATCCCAGAAGGCCATGATCCAAACAAAAGGTTAAGCACCTGTGCCCCAGACTGTTTTCTATGCTGGTTTATGCTACACTCCACCCCCACACTGCTTGTAACCTGGCTGTGAGTATCAAGTTATTTAAATGGAGAAGCCTTAACTATTATTTCTTTATCAGCCTCCTTTAAACTAGATCCGACCCCTCTTTCTCCTAAGTAGCCAAGCTGCCCTCCCAGCAGCTCCCCTGATGCAGGCCAGTCCCGATGGAGAGGGAACCTCAGGCCATGCTGACAGCACAGCTCTGAGCCCTGGACGCATCTCTCTGACTGTGGCGTGAAGACGACCAGGCCAAACGTGGCGAGAGTCTACCCCTCCACTTCACTCCTGGCTACCTTAGCCCAAGGCTCAGACCCACAGGGGGAAGTTGTGTGGGAGGCTCCTCCTCCTCCTTCACTTCACTCGTGGGGCACCTTCTCCCTGTCTAGTCTTCCTCCACCCCTGGCTGTCTGGCCCTTGCCCCTTCCCCACCACGTCACCTCTGCCTTCCTTTGCTTCACTTTCACCTGGCGCAAGAGCTGGGCACAGCACATTTTAAAATTCGAGCACCTCCTTTTACTGTCTGATCAACACACCACCACCCCCAGTTTTCCATCAAAACAAATGCATACTTAAAAACAAATGACAAAAAGGCCATTTTAAGGGATAAATATGACCCCAGTTAAGAGAGCCCACAATGAAAGTCTAGAATAACTGATAGAAATACCTCAGATGAACTCGCAGCATTAAAGTCAAGAAGAATCGAATGGTGAGGCCCTGCAGGCCAGCTGTTCTGCTGGAATACTTACATTTAATGCAAATTGATCTATTTATCTAATATTTTCAAGCTGAATTCTCAATCCAGTAATGAGTCCCAACCAGAAATTTTTAAATGAAATAGAACAAAGCAGAAAATAACAGAGGGTATCACACAGAAGTAGAAGTATTCTTTCATGAAACTCTGTTTTAGTTTTAAATAGATATGCCCTGTGTTGTCTATTGTAAACATTTTTCACACTTTAATACTTCTGAAATCACAATGCATTTTATAATCGTGGTCAGCCAGGTTGCAATTGTGACATAACTGGGTGAAAATCTTCTGTTGACACTTTCCAGTAAAATCAAGAGAATCCCAGCCCTGGCCAGGTGGCTCGGTTGGTCGGAGCTTCATTCCATACCCGCAAGTTTGCAGGTTTGATCCCTGGTCGGGGCAACTGCTCGATGTTCTCTCTCAAATCGATGTTTCTCTCCCTCACTCCTTCCCCCCACCTCCCACCTTCATTTCTCTCTAAAATCAATGAAAATATCCCCGGTTGAGGATTTAAAAAAGAAGAAAGGAAGAAAATGCCAGCATCCAAGCAACACAGAGACTATGAATTGTAACAGCAGTTGCCTGAAGGGCATGAGTGTGTGTGTTTGTGTATACTAAAGCACAAAGCAAAATGTATTCCTTACTATAGGCGCATGGTAAGTAAAAGTTTAAAAATGGCACACTAAGTCCTTTCACAGAGTTTACGTATACACTTACTAAATATAGATCTGTCAGAAAGACATGCATTTTCTCTTGCCCTTCAGGCAACTGCTGTTACAATTCTCCCCGCGCCGCCATCAGAGGCCACAGCCCTGTCGCGGCATCTGTGGTGTCTCGCTGCTCCCCACTAACTGGGCAACCCCTGCAGGTCACTTCTCTTTACGGGGCCACAGTTTTCTCATCCATAGAAGGAAGATGCTAAGGAGCTTTCCGACAGCACATCCGGCGTGAAGGAAGTGTGCGTGTCTGCCCTGAGTCCTGACTGTGTCTTCTCTACGTCTCCACTTCTTTTATCTCGTGTAGGCTTCTTCAGGATACAAGCCAAAGACAAAATGATGTCAAAAATCAATTTTTAAGACCTGGCTGGTGTAGCTCAGTGGATTGAGCGCGGGCTGGGAACCAAGCGGTCCCGGTTCGATTCCCAGTCAGGGCACATGCCTGGGTTGCAGGCCAGGTCCCCGTGAGGGCCATGTGAGAGGCAACCACACATTGCTGTTTCTCTCCCTCTCTTTCTCCCTCCCTTCCCCTCTCTCTAAAAATAAATTTAAAAAAAAAAAGAAAAAAAGAAGACTTTATTTAAAAAAAAAAAAAATCAATTTTTAAGCCATATAATATGGTTTTAAGTATTCCTACCAAGTTTGTAATATTTTTAAATGTGGGAACTGCAGTGAGGGTTAGGCACTTGTTTTATAAGGTGTGGCACGTGGAGCTCTCATCCCCGGCTCAGACCCTTTCCTCTGTCTCCCTGTCCTCAGCAGTGCTCCTGCCAGTCCCATTGCCTGAATTTATACTTCAGTCCCCAGCCTGTGTGTGCTCTCGCACGCAGAAAGCCTGGCCCCTGGGACAGGGAAGTCACTCTGTGGTCCCCAGTTTTTACCCACATCTGGCCCAGCATGCCTCATACTGTATCCCTTGTTTACGTGGTCTCCTTTATTCAACTGTGAGAGCCGTGGAGGCAGAGACCTCTCCTTATTTATCTTTGTATCCCCTGCCATAGAACAATGCCCAGCATGCTGTGGACCCTGAATAAATACGGGAATAAATGTGCAGCATGAGGTCAGTTTCCATACAAGCACAGGAAAACTCACACACTCAGGCAAACATTCCTCTGAACATAAACCGTATCTCAGATTTCCATGTTCTGCAGCATCCAGCCCCGAGATACATGGTCCCAGACTCAGAACTGAGTTTTAACTGAGTTTCTGGTTCATTCACTGGTTTCACAGACACTGATCTGAACCCGAATATGCATTCCTGCACTTCTCCCAGCCTTTCACTTCCCCAACCTATTCCGGTATCTTGGCCTAAGCCGCCTGTCCCTGACAAAGAGCTGAGTGACAGACAGAGTGATTTTAGCCTCAGGACCCAAAATCAAGATGGAAGAAACCAGTCTCTTTCCTGTACCCACTAGGAGCAAGCGTGGCCTTCAGGTGTGGACAGGAGGGGCCCCATAGGTACTGGGCTGTCCAAGAGTGAGTGAGGCCCGTCTCTCCACGTCCCTTTCCGTGCAGAGCTGGTGTAGCCCAACATGGCGGTGGCTACCACTTGCTGGCCCTGGGATGCCCCTGGAGAGCACAGGTAACGGGGCATACTGTCACAATCACTTGGATACAGGTTTTATTCAACATGTCACCTCATGTCCATATGCACGTAGGGAGAGAGAAACCGAGGTCCACACCGCCACTGCCAACCCTGAACAAATGTAGAGCCAAATATGTAAGCCCTGGGGACGTCACAGGCCTCCTTGGCCAGAGCTGAATCCATGCCCATGAGGAAGTAAATTTAACTGATATTTATTAAGTGCTAAGTGGTTGCTGTAGAAATGTAGAAGAAGTGAGCAAAAGGGCTGGACTGAGGAGGGGAGTTCCACGTGCGGAGGGATGGAAATGGTAACTTAAGCTCCACCTCCGCTCACTTTTGTGCACTTTAATGATCTCCTCTCATCACGTTTAATATGAAATGATGCCTGAAATAAAACACTGTAAGGCATCTAAACATTTCATCCAGCTCTTCCTGAATTTCTATTTAACTCTGGTTGTCTTGATTTAAGCCTCAATAAATACAAATAATGTCTATGAGCTCCATCCCCGGTGGAGGGCTTGGGAGTACGCTTCCTCATAATTAATTCTCTGGGATTTATCTGTTTTTAATTCACTATTTAAGTCAAGTGTAATTCTCTGAAATTTGGGAAGCCAGTGTTTTTTCTACTTATTCAACAAGTCAGAGTAAAGAAAAGTAAAACAGATATCATCGGTACGAGGCTTTTCCTGGTACTGACAGGCCCTAAGATAGGGGCTGCTTCGTTTTGTAATCGGTATTGAGGATCAGGTTTGAAGTTCCATTAGACATACAGCAGTCGTGTCTGCTGCCTTCACATTTGATTCACAAGTTCCTCACACTGGATATACTCTCCACGGTGGCACTTTTACCCGAAGTGGGCAGTTGGCCCACTAAGCCATGCCCCTGGGGTGTTAGTCCACCTTCTCTCTCTTCCATTCACCTAAAATGGTCTAAAGCACCCCTTCCCTGATGATTAACAACCCGCTCGCATTCCCAGGGCTGCCCCGGTGGGTTAACACGTGCACTACGTACTAATCCATCTGCCATGAGGTTGGAGCCAGACTTCCTCCATGGTGGCCGACTGCACAGGCTACAAACCCCTGAGTGTTCGGAGTCACGGCACACTTTCCTCACATGTACCTTTATCGACTCTTTACTTTATTATTGGTTCTTTCATTCTCAACAGTATGCCTTTTCAGGCTCTGATGTCCCATATTTGTATAGCCTGGAGTCTAGTGGAAATATATTTGATTCTCTACGTCAATTCTTCTGAAGTTCGGCCGTAGCCTTTAGTAAAAATCGGATTAAAGGGGGACGAACGACAGGTTCCCTGTGAAGATGGGACAAAGCCTGATGATCAGCCTGCTGTTTGACGTACTTTTGTCCCCTTGAAAACCCTGTCTTTAACATAAACATTTAAAAGGTTTGTTGTTGTTGTTGTTGTTGCTTTTACTCTAATCAGGGGCGCAACTGAGCCCCCTTCACACTGGACCACGCTCCCCTCTCTGGGGAGGCCGACTATCGGGAGCACGAGGACTGAAGTTCCCGTTCCTGTGGGCAGGCGGACAGCTCAGCGAATGGAACGGCATTGAACGTCAGGGCACATTACATTTATATGTTTGTAGCGCAGGGTTTGTTTTGGGGGGTGTGGGAGGAAGAGGTAATCCTCTGTGGTTTTTGAAATGAAAGCAACTTAGAGAGAGTAGCAAACTTCTCCTCCTTCCTGTCATCCACTTCCAAATAAGCAATCAGTAGATTAAATGTCACTCTTCCTAATATAAATAAATCCCTGGGATGGTCTGCTGTTAATTCATCTGTATTCTGAGGAATACCATCCACTCCTTACCCAGGTTCTTTTTTTTAAGACTTTATTTATTTATTTTTAGAGAGAGGGCAAGGGAGGGAGACAGAGAGGGAGAGAAACAGCAATGTATGGTTGCCTCTCACATGGCCCTCACTGGGGACCTGGCCTGCAACCCAGGCATGTGCCCTGACTGGGAATCGAACCGGGACCCTCTGGTTCCCAGCCCGTGCTCAATCCACTGAGCTACACCAGCCAGGGCTCCTTACCCAGGTTCTTAATCCCAGGCAATACTTTATTCCTTGCCTTGGGTTATTTATTTTCCTTAAGGGTCTTTTTGGAGAGAGTAGGCCAAACTTTTAAGTGAATAATTTGGACTATGAAAAGCCAAACAGCTTACCTTACTTTTTGCACAGCTATATTTGGTCATTTTATTTAGGTTTACATTGAATGCTAACTCAAGACACAAGTACTGTTTTTCTTTCCTCGGAGAAGGCTTCTCAGAGAGCAACCCCGCAAACTTTGTACTGTTCTATTATTTGCCAGAGTCGGACTTTTCTCACAATTACAATGGCAGCTCACCAGTCTAAACTCCAGAGACTTTCTGTGTACACATATGTGTGTGTGCCCTGGCACGAGCACGGAACACACTCGGAGGATTGCATCCATGAGCCCTTGGGGGCACCCTTGCAAGAGGCTGGAGGCCCTCCCAGTTCTCAGAGATTTCCCCGTTCTCAGGTATGCCTGCAATTTTTAATAATACTACCGGCAACACCATACTTTATTTCCTTCCTATGCTTTGGACCTTCTGATTTATGGCACTTAAGCTCCTCAAATTTGCTCCAGCTGATTTTGCTCAGAGACTTGAATCACCACTTAAGTGGCATCAAATCCCTATAAAAACTGCCCTACATCAAAGATACAGGACAGGGAGCCACACCCAACTCTCCACAAACTGTATCTTTCTCTCTTTTATTATTTATGGTCTCCATATTGTGTTTGTGGGGATGTAAATTGATAGACTTTTTGGATGACAATGACATTCATTAACAAAACACTTTAAAATATTGTATACCTATTGACCCGGCAATGCCATAAATATGTATATTTAGCCTACATATTTACTCTATATAGTTATTTCTATATATTTATCCCACATATATTTATTCAGCAGAAGTAATTATGAATGTGTTCCAATAGCTACAAATATGTATTGTCATGTTATTTCCGACCAAGCATTTTTATCCTGATGAGTTATTCTTTCCTAATATGAGTGCTTAAACCTTTAGAATGGACTACATTAAGACAGGAGTAGATACTCAGTTAATTTTACATGTACATGTATATGTTTATACATCATTAAATATTTTTACATGAGATTATTTTTAAATGAATACATAGTATTTCATGGTAAAAAGTACCACAATTGAACAATTCCCCTATTATTAGATATTTAAGTTTTTTACAATTATTTGGTGTCTTACACCGCTTTCAGATCTGCTTAGGGTGCACCTTCCGGTGTCCAATGCACATAAGCATGTTGTGATTTTTCGCTATCTTTGGCTGCTTTTTGAAATGTAATCTGTCTGCCCTCTCCATTTCCCATTGGTTTTTTAATAGGTCTTCCAAGTTTCCAGAGACAGATTTTTCACTTTTCTAAAGGATGCCTTTTTAGTACTAATAAAACTTTCATATTTGTCTGCTTAATCACGCCAGCTTCACTGTCCCCTTTTTACTTTTTCGTTTTTGGCTCAGAGGTATATGAACCATCTGTGCCTCTAAAACAGTTTGCTTAAATAGCCTCCAGGCAGATTTTATGGTTTTTAAGTTTTTTACTTTAACCTTCAGCCTGCTGTTAGCCATTTTCATCACAGTTTTAAAATCAGCCGCTTTTGGAAACCACCGTCACTAGAAGAGGTTTTCAGAAGTTCAGGAACTGGAGAGGGGGCTGCAGACTCCAGCTGAACTGCACTGCGATGCCCAGTCCGTCAGCTGAGGCAGGTGCGGGTACGGGTAGCCCTGGCCAGGGTCGGCTCCTCTCTTTGGCAACATGGAGAGCGATGTAGAGACCTTTCATTTGAAATACCCATCTCCACATCACCCGTTAAGACTCAGGACGATAATATCTGAATTACTTACCTGCCTATTTATTTATGTCTACATGTCTACAGAGCTGTCCTCGTGATCCTAGGCACTAAATGAGATACCAAGCTGAAACAAAGAATACCAAGAAAGGGAGGAGGACTCCTTCTTTCCTGCCACACCGCTGTGCCACGAGAATCGCCCTGTGTTCATGCGCCAGCAGACATGCTGTTCTGTTTCCATTTTATCAGCTGTCTAGTCTGGGGACCTGAGTGTCAATAAGCATGCCTCTGTCCTGGAATGTATCATCACCCAAACTTCCTGTGTGCCTCTGCATTAATGTTGCTCTACAGTTCTTTCTCTCTATAACAGAGCCGCATCTCTTCCCACACCTGGCGGGAGGTAGAGTGGGATCTGCCTTTTCTGTGGCTCTTTCCATCAAAAAGTAACTTACCCCATTTATTTTCAATCGTCCACCCATATTGGTCAGATAGTAATTACATTGCCCTCCTCTCTCAAACCAGTGCATTTTCACCCACTCTTTTCTCTGTTGTCGTTGTTGCTTTTCTGATACATTTGATAATTAAAAGCACTTAGGCTCTTAGAGTCATCATTATTTTTATTATTAGTTATTTATAAAATGCTTCTACCTTCAGGAGTTACAAGCTGTCACTATACTCCCTGAAATGAATTAGTAATAATATGCTAACGATAGCTGAGTGAAAAGTCACGGAAGGCAGAAGCCAACAAATCCCCGAGGGTTGATAGAATGAATGAATAAATGAATGAATGAATGAGTGAATACTCAAACAAATGCATAAATGAGATTATTGTTCCAGGGAATATTTGCTTGTCTGTTTCTTGTTTGTAGGTAACATTTCATTCCTTCACGGAGAATGCGAAACTAACAAAGAAGTGGCACCTCAGGGCCAGAATTAGACACCCTGCTGCTGTGTCCTCAGCCCAGTAGCTCTTCCTTCCTCTCCTCACCTGCTTAACATCTCTTCAGAGAAGGTTCCAGATCTCCTGACTAGGCAAATCTCCCTGCCAGTGGCTCTCTTAGCACTGTGCCCATGCCATCACAGCCCTCATTGCCTCACGGTGGCAATTTCACATCCGTGGTTTTTTTTTAATTTAAATAAACGCCTGTCTCCCACTGGACTGTAAGCTTCATGAGAGCAGGAACCAGGTTTTTGTTGTCCACGGTGACTCCAAGATGACTAGTACAGGTCCTGGCACATAGCAGTTGCTCAACAAATATATGTTGAATTAATTAATTAACTGTGAAAGTTGCAGCCTTCAGGGTTTCCGTTCCACTGACTACCCGAACTTAATGCATTCAGCCTCAGACTAAATCACAATTGGCTGGAGTACTCCCATTTCCTTTCTGTTGAGCACACGGAGTTCAGCCACAGAGGAAGCAGCTCACAAGTGTGGGCGAGCAGCCTAACTTTTGATGGGTAACAGCAGCCTTGTGGATTCACGCATCCCATCAAGTATCTGCCGCCCCACATTCGATATGGCCCTTGGCCAACACCTCCCAGGCCACTTAAACTGATGAAACTACGGGGGTGGGGGAGTAGGTCTACAGTTGTGAGTACGTGAAGCAGTTTCCTCTTGTATTATTTATTAATTACTGCACGTATGAACCGCAAATCTACTTTTGCCCCACCCCGTGGGATTGCTGTTCTAACTGCACCATTGTTCCTCTTCATAAATGTGCATAACTAATAGCTCATTTGTCTTAATTCTGAATAATCTCATGTTATAAAGAGTACAAAAAGTACAGAAAAAGTCAGCACTGTGATCCTGGTGCTAAAGCCAACATTCTAATCAAGTTTTCGGAGCAGCTGTCCCTGGAGAAGTTCATCTAAGTGCCCTTTGACGAATGTTAACCACATTTTTTTGTCTTTCCACCCACACGTGGACTCCAGTTTCCTTCTTCCACATGACAAGAGCACATGGGCACAACATGTACGCTGTGGAAAGTATTCAGCCTCATGAGATAACCTCAGAGGATCACCTCTCCTTCGCTCTCATGGACATCTGCTGGCACCTGGCATCAGCTCTCATTCTGACCCCTTCCCGCTTTTAATAGCTTCCAGATTTTCATTCTGAGGACTTCCCTTCCCCATATAGGCTTTAGAGGAAAATGAGTCCAACTCCAACATCAGAGGGAAATCCTGCTTGGCTTAGGCTAATCGGAACATCTTTTGCTCCAGTTCAGGCATGAGCTTGTGACCTGGAATGCTAGTCACTCTGTCTTCTATTAGATGTGAGCAGGGAAGCACACAGCCCTGATGGCTGGTAGCTGTCATCCCAAGACCTCTGAGGAGCTCACCTTGGAAGATAGCCAACGCTCTATACAGAAGAATACAGAAATGGGAAGACATGAGATCATGCTAAGACCACCGCACTGCAGGATCAACCTACCTGAAGTAAACCCTAACTTAGTACTTCTCAGTTCCATCAAATAAAAGATGCCTTAAATAATGTTTAAACCAGTTTGAGTTGGTCCTCTGTTACTTGCATAAAAATTCCTGATATATCTTATAAGTAATCACCAAATTAGGCAGACTCTTAAAATAAAATAAACTTCAGAATAATTCCTTTACCCAAAGATGTTCCCTTCAAAGTGCCATCTTTTTTTCATCACAGTGCTTCTAGGGGAAGAGCTTGTGAAGACCAGTGGGTGCTAAGGACTTGGGTTCTCTGTTGAGCTTGCCTTCTGAGGCCTTAACCTCTGCACTAGGTTGGGGGCAGGCTCCATCTACTCTACAGAAGTAAAATCACTGTTTCAGAGCATTAACCCACAGCGTCCATCCCTGGTTCATTTCCTCCAACACTTTCAAAGAAAAAGAAAACCTGTAAATTGGTTCAACACACTTTTGCTACTGGGAAACGTTTCATAACCACTAGTGAATAATTCAGTGAATACAATATTTTTAGTTTTCCATTGCCAGGCACACTCAACTTTGATGAGAATGCCGTTTGCCTTTGTTACTCTTCAAATCTCCCTTTCATCCAGGATCTTAAATTTTAAATGTATTACTTCCTTAACAGAGATCCAGTCAACAATGAAAATCAGATCATGTCACACATTTTGCTCAGTACTTCCCAATGGCTGCCAACACATTTGGAATAAAATCCAAACTCTTACCTCTCTGGTCTAAGGCACCTGGCCTGTAACCACCTTGATCATTCGACTCCAGTCTGACCTTCTTGACAAAATTGTCAAGCCTATTACTACCTGACGGCCTCTGCTTTTGACTCGCGCCCACTCCTCTCTGAAATTCTCTGCTACAAGCTGACTAGCTCTGTCACTTCATTCTGTCCCTACCCCCACGTCGGCTCCTCAAACATAACCTCTGGGACCACCAGATGTAAAACAGCGCCCCGTTGGTATCCCGCCCCTCACACTCCTTTTTCTTCATCACGGTTATCACCGCAGTTAAATGTATTCCTGAAGTTGTGTTATCTGGTTACATACTTTTAACTTATAAATTATCTATCTCCCTTAGAGAATAGAATATAGTCCCTTCAAGGCAGGGACTTTTCTCTTATTTAATAATAATCCACCAAACCTAAAACATTGCACAGCACATTATAGAGGCTCAATATATCATTTTATTTTATTGTTTAAAGAATAAATGGATGAATAAATCACAAGGATTTTTTAAAATCTTGGCTATAAAACAAACAAAACAGCATCACAGTGTAACCTATGTCCTGTTGGGCAAACCACTTTTGTCTTCAACTATTTGCCCAGCGTTAGCTCTCCTACCACTGGGTCCCTGCATCTCCAAATCCTTTGACACCAGTAACTTAAATTGCTCCAACTTGTGAAACACAGAATCCTACAGGTGATCACAGAAAGTGCTCCAAAGAGCCTTCAAAGATTCTTAAAGTGTTGGCTGTGCAGTCATAGAACTGCTCACCATATTTTAAAAATATGAAATTATTTTATCACAACAGATTACAAGACAAGTTACTACTTTATTACGGAATGTTTGACAAAAGACCTGTGAAGCAGATAAACAGTTTTCAGACCTTAATATTCCTATTATCCACTGAACCCCCCCAAATACATTTACTGGGGTAGCATTCAGCTCTCTTAATGCTAATTAGTTAATCAAGAACGTGAAACACTAAGAAAGTTCATGTGACAAAAATTATGTATAAAAATCTGATTTATGTCATAAATTCTAACTCTGTGGAAAAAAAATACTCATTTCAAAATCACAGCAGTAGTTTTTCCACAATCAAGATTGGTTTAAATACTTTTAAATACATTTCACCATATTTATGAAGAAATTCTCCTACAGGTCTCCAAATCTCTCTCATAAATCAGTGTAATGTTTCTGAAGCACATTGGGAAGTAAAAAATTCATACCTACCAACTATATTTTCCTCTGTTAGAACAGGAATTAAGCAGAAAATATATTAATGCCTGAATTTATGATAGGAGTGGTTAACTCCTAGCCACAGCAAACTAACGAGGAATATTTTATCAGGGAATGATTAATCAGGGCTCTTTGACACTACACGGTTTGACATTCTGAAGACTTCTTCATGAACGGATTTTATTCCCTTCCTTACTCGTCATCATGGAGATGCCTTACAAAGACACTACATGTTAGAATAAACATCCTTCTTAAGCTTAATCCTGTTGCTTTAGAGAAATGTGACTTAGAGAATATTCCATAGCTTTTAAAAATAGTCCTCACAGAAGCAGCACTCTGATCACATCATCTCGGACAGGAAGCCTGGGTCCAACAACCCGCTGTCAGCAGCAGAACGACACGCAAGGCCTGGGGGCTGCGATCCTGGCCATGGGCTTCCCTGGCCAGCCATCGATTGTCTCCATCTTTGTTAAAGACTGCAGGAGTTTCATTTAACTAGAGTGCTCAGTAAATCGCAGCAGAGTTCAAGCATCTTTTCTAGATTCATTAAACCATTGATCTGCCTTCTAGTGCTTGCAGTGGTGCCCTGGCCCACAGCCCGTGTTTACAGAGAATGCAACAGACTGACGTCTGTAATCTCCAAGGGCAGCCTGTCAGCAGCCATTAGTGTCCGCTGCGTGCATGGCCGCCAAAGGGCGGACTGTAACATGGGGAATTTCCCACTCTTGGTCTGAACTGTCGGGGCAGAAATTAAGTGGCCATCTGCAGCAAGATTTTCTTTATTCCATCCTAATTTGTGATAATATCAACAAAGAGCGAAGAGTCCAAGGAGCAAAGAATTACACATGGCTTGCCCAGTTCACACTTCTGCTTATGTGAACCAAAGCTATCCAGAGATAGGGGAAAAATAAAAATAATCACAGGTGTGCCTACAGTGTGCATCTCCCGCACATGGCACTCTTGAGTGTATTAGGGTTTGTGACCAGACACTGCAAGTGTATGAGAGAAATTCTGGACTCCAACTACTACCTTAAAATATCTCAAGGCAAGCCACCTGGCTGGCCTGTCTTATGCATGCACTTATTTAGACAGTTAACATTTTTAACAACGCATTTGCATTAACAGAGCGTAACTACAACCCTAGGAAAATGCACAATCATTCCCTCACGGCTTCTCTGGACAGTGCACTAAGTCCTCTTATAAACTTCTTCTCCCTCTGGTCTTTTTTAACATAATAATGAGATCTCAGGACACCTTCCTTTTAAGGCACAAAGAGTCACTCTGTGCTTGAGGTAGCTATGGTGTGGGGAGTGCATCAAACCGACCCAAGAGATATTTATTTAAATGCTCATTCTTTAGATAAAGCTGAACACTGTTAGCAGCAAGGTGAGAAAGTTGGCCATGCAAGTGACTGGATCGATAAGGAGAATGCATGTCCCAAATAACTAGATCCATTCCTGATCATTTGTTTTGCCGAGCTGCCCACTGTCCAAACAGGCAGCTAGACTGTGAACTCAAAGCACGCACATTCATCATTCTGCAGCCGCAGTCCCCAGAACACAATGTAGCTGATGCAATCTGACACTGTGGTTAATGTTAAAAGGGACGGTGCCTTTGAGATGGATTGGATAATTACTGGCAGTTCAGATGAAAAAAACTTGATTTAAGTGTATAGCATTAGCTATCATGAGAAGGACAGCCAGAAATTGACTGTGTCTGAAAATTAACATTCAAGCCTATATGTCAATAGCCCTGTGTATTGATCTCTGGGGGTCCGATTCAGATCTATTAAAAATCCCCCTCTTCCTTCTGCTCATTGAAAAAAAAAATGTTGATCAAAGACTGGGACTTGAAACTATTTGGACTTTTATCATCTCTTCATCTTTAATCTAAAATGTCTAATATGGTTCAGAAGTTGACATCCATTCTGGGAAACTGATGAGAATTATTTCTCTGTTTGCCAACACAACCTCCCAAAACATGGCCCATTTAAATCTAGATGTGGTTGCTATTCCTTTCTTTCAGTCTGAACCCCCTTGCCCACTGTGCCCGTGCTCCAGGAAGCCCTTAGACCGGTATTTCACCAGTATTCATGTGCTCTGGTGAACAGAAAGATCACGTGCCTCTCTACCAAAGCTTCGGATGACTTCCTAGCATAGTGTCCCCCTCAGCATGGAACTCTTTCTGGCTTTTTAAAAAGAGCCTAGGCATCACTTTAACCTGACCTACATCTTACTTCACTGGCCAGAATTCCCCTGCTTTAACCCCAGCCTAACACCTTCCCCTTCCTCTACTATTGCTTTTTTCATAGGTTCTCATTTTTAGCAGCTTTTCAATATTCCATTCCATACTTCAAAATACCAGAAAACAGGAAAACCACTGGGTTTGTTGTTTTCTCCCCAAAGCCTCCCTGTTTTTGTGACCAAAAGGGAGCTCAGCCACTGGTCTGCAGGCTAAAGCATGGGAGGTAGAGGCCACCCTACAGGCAGGCTTTAGGTGGGCTTGCAGCACAGTTCCAAGGGACACTACAGAACCAAAGCAATCGTCCTGCAGGTAGGCAGACCCAAAAGGTTCCTTGGTGCCCATAAAAGCAAAGTGAACCCATGGGAAGCACTCTGATGCTCTGTGGGCACATTTACTTGTCAATCAAGAATATTTGCAGGCCACTGGCAGAAGCAAGCCTGTGGCCTGAGCTTCAGGCAGTCAGGGGATGTTAATTACAAGTAATTTCTTAATGTCTTTCCCCAAACCTTCATGAATGATAGCCATTTTGCAAATTAAACCTTGCAGGTGTTTAAAGGAAAAAAAGTAGACAGGTTAATCACTAGATTAACAGGGCAACTGTTACACATTTCTGCTGCACTACTAGATTCTATAATTAAGTCTGAAACTAAAAATCTTTCCCAGGATATATTCAAGTTTAATAAAAAAAAGACCAATAGTCTAAATAAAATGAAAAACTGCAAATAATATGATAGTACGTGCTAATTAGCAATGGGTTCTCCCAAAAGAGATCTCTTCTAAGAAGAGATCGCTGTGTACCCAGGGGCATAGTTTGAAAGTAAAAGAAATGCTTATTACACAATATTCTCCTCATTGAATATTTGTTATTATTATCATGATTGTTAGGAGATCTTAATGACATCATCTGCAAATGCTGTTTGTTTATATAACCTTTTTATTTTTAATTCATCTTTATCCTTATCTCTTACCCGCATAGGTTTCTCCCCACTACGGTTTTTGGGGGAACAGAAACATTATGACACTGAAGAAGTGTTTCTATCTATTCTTGTCTCAAATTATATAAAAACTAGAACAGGAAAGCAAAATTTTGGTGTTCTTGGGAATTTGTGTTTATTGCTAAAGTTCAATGCCACTAATCGATAAAGAATGCTACAATTCGTGACCTGAACAAGGCAAGAAAACCCTCATCCTTCACATTCCTGCATGGCCATCTGTCTTGAGTGTTGATTACCTGCTTGATTTGTGGACATAGGATATTTCCCACGCAGAAGGAAAAAAACAAACACAGGATGTTTGGAAATGACTACTATGTGTAGTCTTGTTCGTTACTCTTGCTCTTAAAGGGATGATGGTTATATGGTATTACTCCCTTAGTAAAGAATATTTTTTAAGTGTCTGTCATGGTGCAAAGTAAAACTGGCATTAGTTGGACTAAACACTTCAGCATCTCCTGCAAAACCACTAAGGAGTCTCTACAACTTTCCAGCTCCTAGGTCGATCACTTGGCTAGAAATGTTCTCAAGTCCTTCTCTACTTGTGGCCTCAAAAAGGGGCTGGGAAAAGAGTTATTACTTCCCTGATGAGTTTCTAGTGCCTCTAGTAATGAGACTGACATCCCATTGTTTGGTCAATGCCCATAGACTACAAAACTGTGTTTCTAACCCACTGTTTCAAAACTTTTGAGGCAGAAATTGAGCCTGTTGGGGACAAGGATACAAAAAAATATAATTATTAATTCACACTATACACTTCTTGGAGCTGACATCCTGCAATGTGTGAGCTAGTAATGGGGTTCATTCAAGGAATACAGCTTTGATTTACCATCCTGTCCTGGCAAAAGCATTTTGAAGAAAGCCTTCATACTTGTAGCAATCCAAACAACGCTTCAAATAAAATTTCAAATTTGGTTAAAAAATAAAATGTACACGCCATAAAGGATTAAGTTGTCTTCAATTAATCCAACCTTACTTCCTAGTGCCACGGTTTGTAAGAGACAGATATGACATTCTTAATCTACGCCATCATGTGAACCCAAAGACAAAGAAGGTTCAAGAAGCAAATGAAATTTAGAGTCAATTTTCAGTGGGTCTTTGTTTTGAGAGTTGGCCTATTTTTGTCCTTGTTTTTACAGAAAATCAGTCCCCGCTTCTCCATCCAAGCACTCGTGAAGAGGAGAGCAGGGGAACCGTGGCCACAGCTGTCCAATTTACATCCACAAATGCAGGTGTTGCTCAGATACACAACAGAGGTCAGCTGAATGCTGCTCCTAATTAGCTACCTTTTTTACTAGGGTTTTTCTTTGTGAAGTTATGCATGCAATTTGGGTTCAACTCAGAGACCATTTTTAGATCCCAGCATGCTATCCACCGGGAAGCGGGCTGTCATTATAAAGCATAATTCAAAGCATAGTTAATTTCACATGTTTTTTTAAAAAAATAATCTACATCAAACCTAACGCAAAATTCTATTCGACGTACACATTATTTATTCTTTTCCATCCACTTCTCAGTATTTAAAAGTATAGCATTTAGCCAGATAATCTTTTATGTAGGAATGGGGAAAATTTTGCCCTTTTTCTTGGATTAAGACAGTCCACAATTTTAATAGTGAGGACTGAAGACTTTGTTAAATGATACAAGAGAAGTAGCTATTTGCTATTGTGTTCAGTGGGGAACACCCTGGGGCTGATTTACAGCAGTTCTTAGAAATGGCAGGATGGAGACTGGTATCCAATACAATCCATTAGGAAACCCAAGCCCTAAATGAAATGACCACAAAATCCTATCAGTTAACAGAAATGCAGCAGCTGTACATGGTTATTGTAATACAATAGGATATTGTTACAGAGATAACACTATTAAAATTTAGGGGGAAAAAAAAGAATCCAGCAAGTGATGTGACCAGTTTATTTCTCTATATGGAAAATGAGAACGAATATAGTGTGGCAGAGCTTTGGAACGCATAAATAAGCATGAAGACTGCAGAGAAGACAGGTATTGTGTGTACACTAACGGGCTGCTGGGATCAGCCGTCAAACTCCAAGCCACTGTGACTCCCAGGTTTTGCAGGATGTTCAAAGAACGACCGCAGTCACTTCTTGCAAGAAGTAAAAGAGAATGCTCCTCCTCCTCCAGCTGATTTTACCTACTGTAAGTATCCCAAATGCTAATTCTTATCTTGTCTCCTAGTTACCCGTTTTTCAAAACTGTTTGCTATGGAAGTTTAAATTCTGTTTGATCTCAGACTTTATGATGATGTAATATTACATATGATGTATAATGATGTGAATTTATATGGTATTATTATATATGGTATTTTATATATATTATTCTAGGCTGTTTTCCAGTTGAATCAGGTGACTTTCTTCAAAGGCTTACTAAAGTAAAACCACTTCACAAAGTATAACACGTATCACAAAGACTATGACAAATTCATCTTGCTGGATTTTATTCACTGCAGACAGTCTATCAAGGTGCAGACCCCAAATCCTTCAGAATCATAGACAAAACCCCCTGTTCTCTAACCATCTTCTAGGACAAATGCAAATTATTTTGTTGTGGTAAGTAGAGCTTCGGAGACAAAAGCGCTGAGTTCATTTCTGTGATTTTTACCCCAGTGTCCAGCAGTCAAAAGGGGAGCCCCAGGGTCTTAGAGATCATTTTAATCCTCTTATTTTAAAGCGAACTATGCATTGCTCTTACCCCCCCCCCTCTGAAGCCTCACGGGCCCCTCCCAAGGGACTGTGAACTTGACTGGTGACTATCCCAGAAGAATTGCAGTTCCCTTACTTGCCTTCCTGTTCCAGTGAAGATTATGAACCTAATTCTTAGAGACTGCTACTAAAATTCCACCCTACTGAATCCTCATTCTTTCAGCATTCTATTTTATTTTTTTTTTTTTTGGCAGAATGATGTGACCCAAATTTTTAGGAAATAATTTGCTGCAACAGTGCTTCTTGTAATGCAATGAGCCAGAGATTAGCATTTCAGGATTGCAAATATCAGACTTAAAAATAATAACTGTTTGCTTCAAGAAAGGACAGATTTTGATCTTGTATTATGGAAATGGAAATGCTCAGCAAAGTGTGGACAGTTTTATGAATTAAGGAAGCTTTGCAGATCAATGGAAAATAATCAAGAACTAGCAATTTTCTTCAGTAATTGGTGGCAAAATGCTGTGTGTGTATGTATGTGGGAGTGTAAAAACATCGTGCATTCCATTTCCCACCCGTGGTGGCTAATACTTTTCTAAAAGGACATTTTCAAATCTGAGATGTCTTAAAACAAACAAACAAACAAAAAAACTATGACTATGGCTGTTCCTGTGTTCACCCACCATGCTTCTCACAAATGCTTGGCTGTGTGAGCAATGCCGGTTCTTGAATCCATTCTTTCCCCTTTCCTCAATATCAATCAACTTTAACATAAGGTGTCAAGAGAGACTTGACATGTTTCTTGATTAGAATTTGTGGATCAGATTTTGGAAAGAGCCAGAGCATTATTCCCCTTGGGAACAAGTATTAAACTGAGTAGACTAAAAAAGCTTCTTGGCCATGTGCCTAAGGCTAGTTTCTCAGCTTTTGTAAGAAATCCCTACCACCTATCTTTCAAGATTCTAGTCTACGCATTCTACTGCTGGAGAGTCACTGTCACTTAGGGTACCAGCTGCGATCACCGTGTCCTCATCAGATTCATTCACCCTCTCAGAATTCAAACACCAAGACAAGAGAAACTGAAGAACAGGTTATTTTATACATTAGAAGGGGATTCCTTATTCCAAAAGGTAAAGTATGACAGAGAAAGAGAACAGAATAAAACAGAAGGAACAAAAGGTGCGCAGTGTTTTCAGCTAGAGGCTAGGAGGCACATGCGCACGTGGTCTGGTGAGGCCTGCGTGGCCGCCTCCCTCTACTGCGGTCTTACCTTATTTCTCTTGAAGTAGGCTCGTCGGCAGGCTGCAAAGCACTTCTCGCTGCAGAAGCTTTTCACCTCACTTCCCATACTCAGGGAATAGCGCTTGATTCCCACTTTCTGGCACCAGGCACACATTATTTGTACATTTGACACATCATCTTCTATAATAAAAGTATAAGAAAAATGTTCATATCAGAAGCAAACATCCCTTCAAACTTAGACACACCCTGAACCTGAAAGAGCTGCTCGAGGTCTGAGTTTAATCTCCGCACCACACCGCTTTCTGACCTAGCAGAGTAGCCAGCTCTTGGAGGGAGGACTCCATGCTTTTTTTCTTTTTCTTTTTCTTTTTTTAGTTGGCTTTTAAGTTTCCAAAAGACATCATTTACTTAAAAACCAGAACATGACTAGAGAGTCATGAAAGTTCCTGGGGCTTCTTGGCCTGGTAAAAATGCTTATTCTGCCTGGTTCAACCAGGCTCAGCACTTGCTCAGAAGCTTGTAAAAAAATGACCCATTTCTTCAAAGGTACTTCCCAAAGCCTATGAGATCTACATTGGGTGGGGCACCACACCCACACGGGTGAGGTCCTAATGTGAACCTTGACAGTCAGGAGCCAGGATCAGTCTTGGCGTGTTCCCTATTCCTGTTACATGGTATGGGGTGTTATTCACTCTTGCAATACAATGATTCCCAAATGATGTGGTTAGGTAAAAAAGGAAAGATGTTCATGGCCAGATTCTGCCGACAGAAAGGCCGTGGCCTGGCTCACTCAGGAGTCTCCTGGGATGCAGCCTTCCCACGTGGTGTCCCCAGGCAGGTGTAGGCCTGATTTTAATTCATCTCCATGTGATATGTGTGGTTCATGGGTCCTGGTTGGAGAAATAGCAATGGGAGGTGTCAGCCATGAGACCTGAAGTCCATGGCTGCCTAGAACATTCTTAGCCAGACTGGTGGTCCTCATGTCTTCTGTGGGACCTGTCACCATACCATGGGATGCTCAGAATAATGTTAGGTGGTGTGAAAATATTTTCAATAGTTAAAATACTATATTTCTTTTTCTTTGTAAGAAAACAAATTTCAGTAGTAAAAGTCCATGATATCACAGATACTACTGCCAAAAACCAATAAAGGCTTTTCAAGTGAGTCAGTTAATAAAATGTAATAGTAAATTATAATGCAGGTTATAAGAAGTTGTGACAAATATGTGATGGTGATATTCAAATGACTGAAGTCTGGGAAACACTGGTGGGGACTAACAGGGGACTTTTAAGTAGAGGTCAAGAAATCGTTCCTTATGGGCTCCCACAGGCTTTTGCTATATCTTGAGTTTTCTTGATTCTCCCAATTGACAAAGTACGTGTGTCCGACTGATTGCCACTATTAGCCACAGCTCTTTGTCCTTTATGTTTTTTGTTGATTTTTTTTACTAACCCAGACTCATGCTCCAGACATGAATGGTAATCACAAAATCCCCAACAAACTCTGGTACAGTGTCTGATTTCTGAATAAAAGCCCCCAAAGACTAATTGCTAAGCAAGGCCTGGTCCATGAGCTGTTGACACATTCATGGCTCACAGAGTCTGCCATGCAATCATTCCACTTCCGGGGGAGATTTGGTTTGAGGCAGTGCGGTCATCGGCCTGCAAAATTAGAAGCAAACCAGTTTGAAGAGCAGTGACATGGCTTTTTTCCCCTGAGTACCGTCACTCAGAACTATGTGCAGCATTTTACTTACTTTAATGGAATAAATATTGTCACTGTAATCACCATTTTTATTTCACAGTTACATATTGTGATTCATTATAATACATGAGACAATGTAAAAATGACCTTTGATGTTAATTAAACGTTTTTGATAACACACGTTTTTTAAAATGGAGTCAACATGAGTTTAAATATCATACAATTATTGTATTTAATAATTTGTTCTATTCAAATAAAGTTTTATTTGTATTTTATATGATCTCTAATATGGCATCTGTCTATGATATTTTACATGATATAAAGAATTAACAAAACTCTGTCATTTACCTTAGAGTACAGAGGAGTTTTTTTAAATTAGATTAGAAATGGTATACTTTTTAAATAACCATCTGTCATTAGTAAACTAACTAGCACTGATAGTTTCTGTTTTTCCCAATCGATTAGCTGCTTCAAAAGCTTAAATTCCTGAAAAAGAAGATGATGCAGCGGAACTCTCATAAATGATCCACTGGCAATAAACTTGACTGGGGTAAAACCTGTAAGGAAAAAAAAATTTATGGGGGAAATTATTTGGCCTCAGAGTTCAAGGAGGAGAACCTACTTCCCAAGAAAGAACTTTAAGCCATGCATTAAGGTTCCCCTCCTTGTTTCTTCCTGAATAGGCTGGTTTGGGAAAGAAAACATAGACTTTTAGTGCCAGGACTTGCACTATAATGGACGAAAACTGAGAGGACAAAGAGCGGAGAGCAAGGCCGTAACAGGGCCAGGCTCGGCCTGCGCTGGGCCCGCCCAGAGGAACGATGCCGGGGCACAAGGGCCCCTCTAGGCCTCCCTCATGGCTCCTTCCATCATCACTAGTCAGGCCCATTCGTTATTTTTTGGGAAGGCAAGGATACTTTCTTACAAACAAGAGACCTTACAAGTGAACAAAAAGCATAATTTTAAAGCAGATTATTTTCATAAATCATTTGTACTACAAAGTAACACTATGGGAAGATGAAACAAAAGAAATTGTGCATTTTTGTATTTGGAAATTAGAAAACTCTTAGAATGGTGGTTAGCATCTGTCTTGTTAAATAATTCAGTATTCCCATCCGTTCTTCATAAAACTGTGTTTCATAAAGGCAAACACTTGGGGAAACTTCCATCAGATTTCCCGTTTTTGTCACCAAACTATTACCCATAGCTAATGCTCCAAAGAAGTCTCTGAAAAGTGGCTTATTCTGAAAGTTTAAGAAAACATTTTTAGATATCTCAGGTATTTTAGTCTTATAAAACTCACTTTCATTAACAGTATATTTTAAAAACTAAGAAAGATCTGTGGTTATATAAATTAATTCTGTCAGCTAAAACATAGCTCGAAATTCTGCCACCAGACATGAGGTGGTACCCCATCTTAGGCAGTACAACTGCACCCCTAGAAAAGTAAGATTTTCTCAAGTGTTTAAAGCCAAAGGGGTTGGTCCGTTTCAACAACCACATTTCCTTTTCATCTGAAACCTGTGAATCAGGTGCGTGCTTTACATTGGCAAGAGAGAAGGTCCCAGCGCTTTGGCTTTCCTAATTTGGTCTGCTTTAAATATTTTTACTTAAAACTATTTCTTCAAACTAGGGAAAACCTGATTTCCTTATATTTAGACTCAAGGTCTGTGCCATTAGAGACTTGAGATCACCTCACAGAAGACTCATGCAACAGATTTTTCCTTACAGCCAGTAGCCTATGTATTTTTCATAATGAAAAATGCAACTATACATGCAAAATATTTATAGCATTAAATCACATTCCCAAAGTGAATAGTCTGCATAACGTGATAAAAATTTTCATATGATAATACCATATAAATATGCATCAGTCAAAATATGCATGTTTCAATTAATCATGAAGTTTGTACCACCTCTTTAAGGATTTAATTAAGCAAAATGTTTAGGGCATTTCGTTCCAATCTAATGTTCAAAGAACTATAGCAAATTATTCTGTTTTACATCCCAGATTAATTACTCGAAGATGAAATCAAAATTGTATTTATTTATCATAGTGCAGAGAAGTATGAAATCAAGCATTTCTGGAATGCCTTGCTGAAGTTGTTTGAGAAATTGCAGTACCTGGTGACTTTTGAAAATAAGCATGGCCATTGGTTAGTGCCATTGTAGGGGCATTTGAATTGGCCATGAACATGCACACCTGACTAGCTTACCTGACTAGAGCCCAAAGACAATCAGGAGAGCCTTAATGGCCCCCAAGGGATTAACTGTAGATTTACCATCCCTTTGTGGCTTTTGTGGGAGTCCAAGACTGAGGAAAAATCTGAAGGTATTTATTTACTAGTGATGTTTCTCTCTTTCAATAGCCCCTAGAATGCGCACGTCCAAATAATCATTTCAAGACTTGAATTGTATTTGAGGCAAGTTGCAAGGCAGCCTGAAGTGACTCCTGTGTGTTCTCCACACCATGAAATGAAAACATGGCGCAGGCAGCACTCTGTCTATCTGTTTGTGGGGGCGGCTACATTTAAGAACAGAATGAAGACTTGGCCTGAAAGGCAGGCAAGAAACCAGGGTTAAAGTTTGCTTTCTTTCCCACCCTTTTTGGAATAATTCAATTTAACAGTCCAATTTGAATGTTTTGACAGAGTCCTATAGAAGCTTTTGTACAATTTCCTGTGTTCTGGAAGAGAACATTTAAGAATACCCAGAGAAAATGTGGACCATTGAGCCAAAAGGAAATAATCATAGCTAGCCTTATTTAGTATTTAGTAGGTGTCAGGCACAGTGCAAAATTCTTTAAATCTATCATTTCATTTTAATCACAGCCACCACCCCCAGGCAGACACTAACATTATCCACACCGGGCAGATGGGGACAGTGAAGTTTAGAAGTTAAGTAACTTGCTCCACATCCCGCAGCCCAGACATACTGAAGCCTGGATGAGGACCAGGCTGTCTGCCTCCAGAGCCCAAGCCCTGGACCACGACACCTGCAAGGTCACAGCTTTTCTAAGCATGGGAGACCACTCATCATCCACACAGACTCCCCTCTATGGAAAGGACAAAAAGCTGTCTTGCTACACAAGACGCCATTCCATGACACACTAGTAGACAAAGAAAATGGAATCAGAAGGGTCAAAATGTCTTTAAGAAGACAGCTGAAGTGTTACTCAATATTTGTTGACTGATTAAAAAAAAAGTTAAAGGCCTGCAGTGCGAACCTTTACTCGTTTATGACTGACTATAGGACTTGGGTTTGGGGCAAACATTGTCTGAACTTTTACAGCAAGTTCTACTTAAACATTCAACGAGAAAGAACCAATAATACCTGCATCTCAGAATGCAGTCGTTCTACCCACAGGCAAGTGATACTCTTCCCAACTTTCTCTTCTGTAAGGAGGGGATCAACAGGAGGACATGATAAGACTGACTTTCCACGTGGGGCAAGTGGGGAGCCGCTTAACATCTGTGACTTCAAGGATCCCAATAAGACTATCCTACCTTCAGAAATTATCCCTCAACTGCTCACTCAAATTAAATCCTACCATTAGAGAGTACTTTCTTTGACTAAATGTTTCTTATATCCCATTAAAACACAAATTCTCTGAAAGCAAGAGAGTTCAAAACATATTTGTCAACAATGATTTATGCTTTAAAATGAATTATTCTTTCTAAAAGTTTTCACAGAAAACAAGGAGAAGTACTGAGGCTAGGGAGGGTAGAGGTGGGAGAGACTAGGGTACAAGGCACCTCTGGCCATTACTTTGCTACGTGTAGCCCTGGGCCAACTATCTGATCATACTATGGCACAACGTAAAATATTTTCAGAGTCCTTTTTAGATGTGACTATAAAGCACAGTACAAGCTGGAGGAGGTGGAAGCAATAGCACATAGCTAAGGATCACTAGAAAAGAAAAGCAACAGGCAGATCCAGTTACTATGGCCTCAAGGGGGTGACTTTTTATAAGCAAGTGAGGTAACAGATGCACACTGCTTTGTAACCCTAAGTCACAATCATTGGAAAAATAATGTGGTGGAGTGAGTGCAGAGACGCAGAGATAGAGGATGCTGGTCAAGTATTAATGTTGTCCCTTCTAGTTGTATGATGTGGGTAAGTCACTTAAGGGATAGTTATGCTCACCCTCAGGACAGCTGTGGTGAGGATCAAATGAGAGAAAGGAGGAACATTCTGCATGTAAATGAGCCCTCCCTAGAACCACTGGCAGAGCCGTACAAAAGGAAGGGGTAGGTGTCAGCTTTGTACAGTCTGGACAGGCCCAGATGACCGAGCACCAGTCACCTCAGTCGCACGCCCTCCCGTGGATTGTACCTCCAGAACCGCTATCTGAATTCAGTAATTGATTAAACTTCACTAACTCAAGACTATTTAAAAGTTATTAGACTTAATAAAAGCTTCACTTACAGTTATTCTTTCTAAAACTTATTTAACTTGAATTAATAGTTGACAAGGTGTTGCCAAATATATCACAGTACTGCCAGATATTCTGAAATTAATAGATGGGAATTCTTCATAATTATTACATTAACCATCTACATGGGTGGATCTTTCCAAGTGCCTGAGAAGTTTGCTCTTTTAAAAAGTATCATAGTAACAAAAATGAAAATGTCTGCCACCTTGGTAACTTATCGAAAATTGCCCAATAATAGAGTCTGAATTAATAGAATGTTATTGCACTTATTTCTAATTAAAAAGATAGATGCAATTAAACGATAGAGGTTCACACATCTATGACTCTCTGCACTACCTAAAACTATCCCTATTTTTCTTTTGGAAATAGTATTATTTAAAGTGATTTCAAAAAATTAAATAGTCTGAATCCCTCTATCTAGAGTAGTACTTAACACCAAAATAAAATCTAAATCTCTAAAAGTAAGCTAAAATTGGTTCCAGTAAGTTAAAGAAATGAACACATATTACACAAAATGACAGAAAATTAAAAAAATTTAATGTTCAATTTTCTAATAGAATTTTTCTAGCCATTTAAAATTATTTATATATGTATTATATATATATATATATATATATATATATATATATATATATATATGTAAAAGATATGACTGCAGAATGAATTAAACATTTACATGCAGGTCCCTGCACTAGGTGACTGGTCAAGAACGTTGACTTGAATAGGACATGGCTCTGCTCCCAAGAGAACAGACAGAAGACTGTGTGACTCATTATATGACACGCAGAAGCTGGTAAGAGAAGGCTCAGCAACCTGTTAGAGCCTGCAGAGCACAGCATTTGAGTTAGGTATTAAAGGATTTGAAGAGGCAGAAAGTTCAAGAGAAGGGGAAACAGGACAGAAGGACAGCAGGAGCCAGGGAGTGGCCAGCAAGCTTGAGGACGGGGAGGACTCCTGATGTCAGGCAACTGACCCGGACTGTGAGAAGGCAAAAGCAGGAGGTCAGCCTGGGGACGGCGAGGCCTGAAGCAGGAGTCCCTTGAATGTCATTCTGCGTTGGGGCAGGAGGGGCTCCTCTCTACTCCACAGGTAACATGGAGTTCCAGAATATTTCTCAGCAGGGCATGACAGGATCAGAAATGTTTTGAGAAATGTTACTCCACTTCTCAAAAAGTGTATCAGAACTCGGACAGGCTGGAATCTCGTCCCACACCTAGAAGCCCCGGTAAGCAACGTGAGAGCAGGCTCCACCTCTCGTTTGCCCTTGTGCGTTCAGTGCCTGCCACAGAGCAGGGCTTCAACTATGCTGAGTGAATGAATAAATGGACAAATGAATGGGTGGATGGATGATGGACGGATGGGTAGATGAATGGTTGAGAGGAAAGAAGTTGTTCCAAACCTATAGAGTAACAGTGGAAATGAAAAGAAGAAAAACAAAAGGAGAGATCCCATAAAGTCACAACGTAGTAACTGTGTCTTGAACATCACACTGACTTGGATGCTTTAACAAGACCCTAAGCTTATGTGCCTGCAGGTCCTCAGCATCAACTTGAATATCTCCCCATAGTTTCACTGATTTGCCAGTGAAGAGATGTCTTCTTGTAAACCTCATTACCAGCCTCACCTCCACTCCTCAATACTCACTGCAGGAAGTTTGTCTTTTCTATGTACTCACCCTAAGGAACTGCAATAAGAAAAGAAGAGAGTAGAACTTAAAAGTAAGGGAAACCCAGACTCCTCTATGCAACAGTTCCTAAAGCACATTCCATAGAACACTAATCCCATGGGATACGTACATGGGTGTTATTTTTAAAAAGACTTCCATGGCCAAATATGTATGGAAAATACTGGTAAACAAAGTTAAATAATGGGTTCTTTACTGTAAGACTTTTTGGTATGTATAATGTACATATGATCTTCAAGAGGGAGATAGAGTGTGCTGTCTTTCACCAATTTGACCATGGACATGGCTTTTCACAGAGAATCCATAAGACTGGACTTCTGCAGAAGTCTCCCTGGGACATGCTGCTCCGCCACCCTACCTTAGAATAGAAGCATGAGCACTTCCACGCGGGCCATCAATTATCAGGAAGGTTTCTTCTCTTTTGCCCAAAATTGGATCTTCCACTGTCGGGAGCCTCCTTTGTCTGCCCTGGGCAGAGAGATGAGGCCCGCAGCCATGTGGCCAATGCTGGGTAGGCTGACCAATGCGCACACGCCCTCAATTAGCACACCAGACTGCACTAGGACACCCATGGAACACAAAATCCTGTGGTGTCAGCCATATGCATCAAATACAGAGAAGACACCCCCTTCCTGTTCTACAGACAAAGCGGCAGAAATCCATAACAAAGCAACGGGAGAGTAACACTGCTCTTGACACAGTAACTCCTGTTCCCTGGGTGGTTGCCATGAACAAGGAGGTCAAGTAAAATCTTGCCCCCCATCCCTAAGCCCTGGATCTGGCTCTCTGACCAATCTAAGAGGCCCTGGGACAGTGATGCTGCAATCATGGGTTTGCTCTCCACTGGACCTCTTTGTCCTAATGGATGAAGACCACTCACTGAGCCCCAGCAGCTGGCTGACAAATGCACATGATTAGGGATAGGGAGCAAGGTCAAAGACTGTGCACCAGCAAATCCATCACTGCTAGAAGAGTATTTCCAAGCACCTGCCCTGCAAACAGGGACATCATCTCCAAAGAAACACAACAGCAGCATAACAGAACTAAGGAGTCAAGATGCTTTATACAGGATGTCAGAGGGGAAAAAAGTATTCCCAACACCTACTATTTATCTGAAGGGCTCATTTCCCCTTCTGAAATCTGGCCATCCCATTAATTACACTTAATGGGCCCCACAGTGGTTGACAAATCTCTCCAGAGGGGAAACCTTAATTGTAGACAAAGGATTCACTTATTTACTCAACTCTGTGCCAGGCACTGCACTAGGAGCTGGAAATACACTGCAAACAAAACAGACATGACCGCAGCCCTCAGGAGCTTCCTATGGCCACCCCCAGGGTAAAATGCCAATGTACAGTAGAAAAGGACCATGAAAAAGTCATGCCTGGTCTGTCACCACAGGGGGTCATAGGAGCCAGGTGTTCGGGGTGACCACAGAGGGAGCTCTAAGCAGCCCCATCGCAACTGATCTGCAGGCCAGGTCCCAGCTCTCAGCATCCTGACCAGTCCTGCCAAGTAGCACACCATGCTGAGGCTACCATCCCAGAGGAGGTGAACTGACAGGCTAGAGACTCAGACCAGAGGGACACCTGCAAGGGTTAAAGCACTCACATAACACACTTGCTTCACTCCCCCTCAGCTCCTCTTCTCTCTGTGCCCTGAACTGTGAGTTCAGTAGACTGAAGAGTAAGAACTTCACTGTACTAAATTTGTTAAAGGAACCAAGGTAAACCTGCCGGAACATTGTCAAGAAGATAATTTATTTCCTTCTTGAAATATTTATTTAGATTTCCTAAATGAGAATAATTAGTGGTTGAGGGACTCTCTGAAAGGGCTCCATGCCAATCTCTTCTCAGGAATATGATGAGACATAACATGACAGAACAGCCCAGCTATGAGCAAAGTGGAGGTCCACACCAATAGGAAATCCTTCAGAGTCCTTCTCTCTTCTCTTCATATTCTCCCTGGGTCGCAACATCTATGTACTCCTGTGACTCCAGTTACCATCCACAGGATGAAAATTTCCAAATCAACAGTTATCTCTCATAAGATATTATTTTCAACTGCCTCCAAGACATCGTAACTCACAGTGTCCAAAGCTGCACACACACCTCTCCCCACACTCCGCCCCCCCACTGTGTTTCCCCTCTCACTTCCTGCCAGACCATCCGTGCAGTTACCTGCTAGCAGACATCGGGCATGTCTCCTGCCTCTTCCTTCCCTCTCACCTCCCACATTCTGATTAGTCACCAGGTCCTCCTAAATATTTTCATTATATACCCACTCCATTCACTCACTCATTCAGTAAATACTTACCAAGTCTACTTACATACCAAGCAATGTTCTTGGTGCCCTGTCCTCGTAGAGTTCACTGCTGCCTAACACCTCTTTCCCACACTACATGTGGGCTCCTCTCTCACCCCTGTCCCAGCCAGTTCATTCCCTCCACTCTGGATGTAGACAATTCTATTGATACACAAAGCTCATCATGGCTGTTACCTGCCTCAAAACCCCTCAGTGTCATCTACTGCCCTCAAGAAGCTGGAACTCCTCAGCATGGCCTCCGTGGCTCCCACGACCGGCCAGCCTCTCAGCTTGTCTACTCTCTGGACTCTAGATTCTTGTACTTTCCCCGAGCCTCTCTCTCCACCCTGAGCCTTTCTACATGCTGCTTCCTTACCCACAACCTCAAAATCCTCGAACGGTGAAGTATTACTGCTCCTTCATATCTTCTCTTAAACATCATCTTAGGGAGGTCTTTCCTGATCCCAAACCTGGTCAGATCCCACAGCACCCTGGCCTTCATCATCTTCAGACATAATTGCAATTTCTTTTTAGCATGTCTCCTCCACCAGACTGTGAAGCAGTTAAGATAGTGACCATATCTGTCTTGTTCACTAAAATGTAATGTCTCCTTTGGGCCTCGGCATAAGAAGGAGCAAAGCAGAATCCCTACTAGGTGCACCTTGGATGGTTAAATGCCTGGTGCACAGGGCATCTGACCCCAGGGAAGCAGGAGAAGCCAAGGGCACCAGCTTTAGTAATCACTCAGAACAAAGCTGCCTTAGAAGGAAACACCACTTAAAAGCCCCAGAACAGAACGCAATCGTTATTTCCACTCTCCTTGGCCAAGTCCATGAACTAAGTCTTCACAATTTAATAGGAACTTTGAACAGTCAGAATTTGGAATGTCCCTAGAATAACAAGAGTTACCAACTTCATCATCATTTCTCTGTCTTAGCCAAACTTTATTTATACCTTCAAAAACTTAATAGCAAACAGTTCAGTCAAGTCCAGGTTAATTCCAGAAACTGCCACCCTCTACAAGCAAGGGAAAGCGCAGCTGACATTTCCTCTTATTTCCTGTTAGCATCTTAGCTCCTTGGTGACCTGAGGCAGGGTGTTTGGAAAGTGCTATCCTAGCTAGGTCGTACCTCCCAAAAGAGTTTAGGTAATGCCAAGAGAAGTTCTGGACTGCCTCAGGGATCACAGATGTGTGTGATTTAGAATCCATGTTTAGATAGTGTCCCCACTTCAGAAGTGAATTTTGGCCTTGATTCTGCTGTTAACCCAACTGAATGACCTTGAGAAGGTTATTAAGCCTCTCAACCTCTCCCAGCCTCATTTTCCTCATCTGTAAAAGAGGGCAGTTGGTTAAATGATCTCTTAGGTCCCGTCTAATTAAAATTCTAGAATTCTAAATCTCTCAAAATAACTAGATCCATTTAAAAGAAATTAGGCACAGGATATCCTTCTTTTTCTGTTTTCCTTGAACCCCTGACTTGATATTTTTCCTTTTTCTCCTTCTGTATAGCCACCACTGTTGTTCCTTGACCTTATCATAAGAGGCTCAGAAAATCCTTTGGCTAATAGGACAATTTTAGAAGTAGCCCTTTCTGAATTCCCCAATATTTGTACCACCAAGAATCTGGTACCTTTTTTTAACTCCTTTATTATATATTTATGCTTTACTTTAAAGGGTAAAACATGAATGTTCATAAAATTCTAACTTTTTATATTCTTTTCCATTAATTTCTGACCTCCCACTGCATACTTCCGCACATGGAATTTTATGCTGAGGTCCCAGAGGACAGAATGTGAGACCGAGACTCACACGCAGGCGGTCTATTGGCATGTGATTCCCGGAAGTAGGTGCGAGGGACAAGGGGGCTGAACCTGGGGAGGAGGAAAAGCCAACAGAACAATGTGTTATTGAGTTGGCCACCACTAAGAGAGACAGCTATTCAATCACAAAGAACATTTTCTGGAGTTTATGAAATATAGTTTATAACCGATCACCCAGGAGACATAAGGAAAAGGTACTTATCCATCAACTCTCATGTCCCATTGGTCTGGCGTGTTAATTTCCCCACACTTCTGGTTTGCACGAGTGTGAGTGAGTGCTGAAAGGATTTATGCAACGTCCATGCTGCCATATCAGAGAAGTCCCAGAGCGAGAAGCTAGAGGCAGGCGTGAGGCAAGGCCCTTTCAGAATGCACCTGCTTACGCTGTCAGCACCACAGCGATCGCTGGAGTAAGATGTGTGACCAAGAGATCTGGCGTGGTGCACAAGACGTGTCCCGTGCATGGAGCTGTCATCACTGTGAGCCTGGTTTCTCAGCCTCAGCACTACGGACATTTCCAGTCAGATAACTCCTTGTTGTGAGGGTTTTCTGTGCATTGTAGGGTGTTTAGCAACATTCCTGACCTCTACTCACTGTATCTAGTAGCGCTACCTCTCCGAGTTGTGACAACCAGTAATATCGCAGATATCGGCAAATGTCTCCTGAAGAGCAAAGCCTGATAAAAACTACTGGTGTATTGTGTATCCTATGTTTGTCACTCCCCAGTGCCCTTCATTTCCCTCCACTTTACACCATATCAAAAGCAGCTTTCAAACAGACCACTGTGAGGGATACTTTTGTCCTATGCCTATAACTTAATATACAGGCTTTACTAATACCTTAACAATAAGGAATGATAAGATTTTAAATTTCAGAAAGCTATGAGCATACTAGATATAAAATAAATGTTAAAATTACATTCTAGGGTTTAGCTGCTTAAATCAGGAGAAGAAAAGTTAAAATGTTTTGAAATCTAGGTCTCTAAGTCAAGGACTCAATATTTTTGAGACAAGGATCTTTTCCCCTGAATTATGCATATATGATATACCTGTTATTTCACACTCAACCTCAAGGCGCACACTCACCCACCTAAGCCCATATAAGGAACCCCTAGGGGACCATGTTAACTCTTGTTGGTGAACATTTGGGCTGTCTCCTGTGTTTAGCTATTAATAAATGTCACTATGAAAGTTCTTCTATATGTCTTTGGCTCACATACATATACATATGTGTTGAGTACATATCTAGAACAGAATTATTGGATAATAAGATTATGTGCATGTTCAGTATTAACAGATATTGGCAATCAGCTTTCATGAGTGGTTATAATGATTTACACTCTCACCAACAATGCATAAGAGTTCCAGTTGCTCCATATCCTCCTCAACACTTGGTATTGTCAGTCTTATTCATTTTAGCCATTCTAATGTTTGTATGCTGGTACCTTACTATGATTTAAAATTTTATTTCCCTGCTGACTGAGATTAAATAACTTCTAAGATGTTCATGGACCACTAGTTTTTGCCCATTTTTCTATCAGGCCTTTTTCTTTTTTTACTTATAGGAATTCTTTATAAATTGTAAATATTTGTCTTTCATGGGACATGCGTTATGAACATCATTTCCCACTCAGAAGTTTGCCTTTTCATTATTGTGAAAGATGTCTTTTAATCAGCAGATATTCTTAACTTTAATAGAGCTTATTTAACCAACATTTTTCTTTAAGGTTAGTGCTTTCAGTGTATAGTTTAAGAAACACTGGCCTACCCAAGGTCATAAATATATTCTCCTAGGCTTTCTTCTACAAGCTTTATTGTTCTACATGTCACATTTAGATCAATAATCCATCTACAACTGACTTTTATGAATGGTCTGAAGAATCTACATACATTTTTTTCCATAAGCACATTATTGAAGACTATTCTTCCTCACTGTTCTACATTGCCATCTTTGCTGTTATGAACCCAATGCTTGCGTCCCTTCAAATTTCATGTTGAAGCTCTACGTCCCAATGTGATGATATTTGGAGACGAGGCCTTTGAGAGTTAATTAGGGTTAGACAAGACCATGAGGATAGAGCTCTGGTCCAATGGGACTACAGCCTCTTTAAGAAGAAACATCAGAGAACTTTCTCTCTGTCTCTCTCTGTCTGTCTCTCTCTGTCACATGAGGACATGGAGAAGGTGGTCATCTGCAACCCACCTTCCCTGACACCAACACTAATGACCCTGATCTTGGACTTACATTCTTCAGAATTGTGAGAAAATTAATTTTGGTTGTTTAAGCCATCTAGGCTATGGTATTTTGTTGATAAGCCAAGCAAATACATTTGTCATAAATCAAACACCTGTTTAGATTTGTTTCTGAAGTCCACTGCAATGATTTGTATGTATATCCTTGTATCATTATTTCATTGTCTCTTTTTAATGCAGTAGAAATCATTTATAATTATTGCTCATGATTTCTGCAGGACAGAC
Source organism: Micronycteris hirsuta (assembly GCA_004026765.1). Taxonomy (NCBI): domain Eukaryota; kingdom Metazoa; phylum Chordata; class Mammalia; order Chiroptera; family Phyllostomidae; genus Micronycteris; species Micronycteris hirsuta. Next base: position 74,351 of record PVJI01001952.1, on the reverse strand, counting down.
ATTTGGGAGTGGTTTGGAGCAATTCTGGCTAAGCACTGCTCATGAGGTTATAGCCAAATGTCTTTTGGGGCTGCAGTCACCCAAAGGCTTGTCTCGGGCTAGGGGATCCACTTCTGAAGTGGCTCAATCACAAGACTGGAAAGTTGGTGCTGTCAGTAGGAGGCCTCAGGCCCAGTCCACAGGGGCCTCTTCACAGGACTGCTTGAGTTTCTCCACATTCTCCCCAGAGCAACAATCTGAGAGAACTAGGCAGAAATGCAATAACCTTGTATGGTGGCCTTAGGAGTTCATCACACAGACCATCCCTGATTCAATGGAGGTAGAGACCACCAGGAGGTTAGGATCACTGGGGGCCACCTTGGGAGTTGGCTACCATGATTTCATTTACATAAAGTCTAATATTAGGCAAAATAAACTGTATTTCTTAGTGGGGGCATACTTTGGTGTTAAAACTTTATAAAAAAAGAAGGCAGTGGTTACCTCTTGGAGGGAAGAAGCTGTGAGTCAACAAGGATCATTATTTGTAAAAAATACATTTATGTTTTATGCACTTTTCCTACATGTAATATATTTCATAATTGTAGTTTCTTTCAAAACATTAAAACAAAAGACAACTGACATGAGAAACAGAAAGTATTCATTTCTCTTTTATGCCTCAGATATACGTATTAATGGATTTTTAAAGGCTAATTTAAAGTATGGTCAAAAAAGAGTAACAACAGTAGCAACAATTAACACTAATAACAAAATAAAATTATTTAATTATTAATTAATTATTATAGTCTTAAAATAATTGAGATCTGGTAGTATAAATCTTCCAATTTTGTTCTTCTTTTTCTTAAATTTGTATTGGCTATTCTTGCCCCTTTTGCACCTCCATGCATATTTTAGAAATAGCATTTTAATTTCCACAAAATTTTATGCTGGGATTTTTGTAGCATTGAATTAAATATATGGATCAATTTAGGAAGAATCTGCCTTTTCAGAATATTTCATCTCCAATCCATAAACTTGGTGTGTCTCTGCAATGAATTGGGTTTTCTTTCATTCCTCTCAACAATATTTATGGTTCTTTGTGTAACAGTCTTGCATATATTTTTGTTAGATTGTTTCCCCTGAGTATTTGATGATTTGATGCTATTTTAAATGAAATTTGTGCATATTTTTAAGTTTCATTTTTAATTTTTTGTGGCTGGTATATAGATGCATAAGGGGCTTGGGGGTATCATCTTTGTTAGAGACCTTGATTGATGAACTCATTAAACATAATAGTAGGCATGTTATTGTGCTTCATTTTATTGTGCTTTGCAGACACTGCATTTCCACCAATATCCAGGCAAGACTCTCCACCAGCAATAAAGTATTTTTTAAGATATGACTTTGCCCTGGCTGGCATGGCTCAGTTGGTTAGGGCATTGTCTGGTAAACCTAAAAGTCATGAGTTTGAGTCCTGATCAAGGCGCATGCCTAGGTTGCGGATTCAGTCCCCAGTGAGGGCACGTGAGAGAGGCAACTGATTGATGTTTCTCTTTCACTTCAATGTTTCTCTCCCTCTCTCTCTCCACCTCTCCCTCTTTCTGTAGTAAAACAATGAAAATATTTCCCCAGGTGAGGGAAAAAAAGATATGTTCTTTTTTTGGACATACTGCTATTGCACACAATAGACTATGGCATAGAATAAACATAACTTTTATATGTACTGGGAAACCCCAAAATTCATGTGGCTGACTTTATTGCAGTATTTGCTTTAGTGCAGTGGTCTGGGTCAAACCCACAATATCTCCCATGTTCGCCTGTACACTGCTGTGGGAGGCATTCTCTTCTAAACAAAATGCCGTTTCTACCTTTCAAATCTTATATTTTTTGTTTCCTTTTCTTGCCTTATTACATTATCTATGTAATTAGACAAAATTAAATATAAGTGGTGATAGTGGTCATCTTTATTTCATTCTGGATCTCAAGAGAAAAGCTATCAATATTTACCATTAAGTAAGATAAAAGCTTTCAATATTTCACTGTAAAGTATGATGTTTGCTGTAGTTTTTTGTGGCTACTCTGTCATATTAAGGAAGTTCCATTCTAGTCCTACTTTACCAAGAGTTGTTATAATTTACTGTGTTAAATTTTATCAAAATATGTTTCTGCATCTATTGAGAATATTGTATGTGGTTTTATTTTATTCTGTTAATGTGGTTAATTATATTGACTGATTTTTTACATTTAAATCAACCTTGTATTCTTCAAATATTTTAATTAATCATGATGTATCTATCCTTTTGTATCTATATATCACTGGCTTTGGTTTGTTATGATTATGTTCAGAATTTTGAATCAGTATTCATAATGAATAGAAGTTTTCCATTTAAAGCATCCCTATTACATTAAGTTATTATTTTCCTTATTTCTAATACCCTTGTCATGTGATAGGATCAAGGTCATGCTGGGATCATGAAATTAGTATAAGTGTTTCTTATTTGTCTGTTGTCAGGAGAGTTTCTCTAAGTTTTCTCTATTTTTTTTCTTCACTGTTTGATAGAATTTAACACTAAAGCTATCTGGGTCTAAAATACTCTTTGTAAAAAAAATATTTAATTATTTAACTTCTTTAACAGATGTAGGACGATTCAGTTTTTCTATTTCTTCCCAATCTTGTTTTGGCAAATTAGACATAATGTGACTTGTCCTTTGCAGAAATTCCCAGAATTGCTTCCAGTGATCACTACTTATATGTAACATCAAATAATTTGGTCTAATAACATATGTGTGATATAATCTTTTTATTCACTCACATTTCACATTTTTGGCACTTTTTATCAATTCTAAATCTATTATTTCAAGTTACTCACTCTTGCAGAGTAAAAATTAACAATTACTGAAAGTTGTCCTAAGTAGCATGAATCTTTCATCACTCTTGGCTGCCATAAACTATGCTCACAGTTGAATTTGCTTTAGGTATGTTCAGTTGATTTACAAATACATATTATGACTTATTAGAATAGACTCCTTCCAATCATAAAATCAGGTGGGAAATTCACTATACAAGTCATAAATCATGATTTAATAAATGTAGGAAAATTATGGATTACCTAAACTGAATACAGCATTTTCAGACAAAGAAACTGAGGCTCAGAGAGGCTAAGTGACTTCCCCAAGATTATAGGGCCAGTAAATGGCGAGCTGGCATTGACAACCCAGGTCTCCTGGTTCTTGCTCTGGTCATCTTTCCATTCAAACTGTACATTCCATTGGGCATTAAGGATGATTGAACACATTGAACTTTGGCCTACACTTTTTGAAGAACCCCAATTATATAAAGAAAGATAAAACAGGAGCCATATCACAGTAAATAACATTTTCAGGCTTTTGTGTCTTTTTTAATCACTCTGAATTTTAAACGACTATCTTCTCGCCTACATTGTATTTCAGATTCCATTTCTCAGCTGTCAAAAGACAGCAGGACTTTCTGCACTCCACTTTAGCCTGTCTCCTCCCCACCCGTGCACCATCCAAATGCTGCTAAAATCATATCATACTTTCCGAAGTCAAACTAGAATGGCATCTTGATTATATTTCAACTATACCCTAAGTTCTTGGTAGTCAGGGATGATGATATATATATACACATTGTATCACCTGGTACAACATGAAAAACATTCAGTAAACATGTAAGTGGCTGAAAGACTGACATCGCATTTTGGATAATCCAGTGGTTATGAATATGGTTTAAGGAGCTATCATGCCTAGGTTCAAATATCAGCTCTGTCACGTATTACCTGTGTCAGGTAAGTAGCTTAGTTTTTCCAGGTCTCAGTTTCCTCAGGTGTAAAACAAGGTTAATAATATCACCCACACAGAGTTGTTTGGAAAATTAAATGAGATAATCTATTTAAACAATGCCTATCCATAGTAAGTGCTCAAAAAAGATCACTATTAGGTGTGATGAGATTATATCATTACTGGTACTGACTACTCCTATCCTGCCATTCACCATAATTCCTCCTGTCCTTGTCTTAAGTGATTTGGAAAATGCTCCAAATCTGAGGGTTCAGTGAACCTCTTCTTTTTTTTTTTTTTGAGAAATGTGTCTGCTACGTAAATAGTAAGTCACCCAAATTTCATTAACTCTAGGTAATTTTATTTAATAATCATATTTTAAAAAGACATAAATAAGTGGCAAAGCAATTCTGATTAAATCCTGTTTTCTCAATGGCTATTTGGAATACAGCATTCACATGCAAGGCCCAAGAACACTGAATAACAGATAAAATAAATAACGATCATAATGCAAACCACATTCTGATCCCCTCTTCCCTGCAAGTATAACTCCATATAAGAATTATAAGAGCCAAAAAGTAACATGCTTATTAACTGTGGGTCACTCAGCTTTATACACAGAGCTTAGCAGATCACGTGAAAGTTTCCACATTCTCAGTTAAGCTAATGGTTCCTCAGAGCCCAGTTCTTATAACCCCTCAAGAATTTCAAGATTTGCTTGAAAAAATATATCATATTTCCATGACTATGACTGAACACAAGTTTGGAAAGCTCTCTGAAAGTAAACCATCCTGGAAGACAGGAAACGGTCCCTGTTTTCAAAGAAAGGCAAGCTGCTCCCGCACACAGGAAATCAAGCCGCTCTTAGGAGCCTGATCCCACCCCTCCACGCTGACCTGCACATCCCGTGTGGGTGGACCCTACCCTTCCCCTCACACGTGGGAACAGGGTCAGGGAGAAGAACGTGATCACTTACTATTTGAGGTAAAAGACATTTTATTCAAAACTGCCACATAAAGCATACAGAGCAATGTATTCCCTCCTTTTTTCACATTTCATTTCATTTAAAAGTATTCAGGGACTTAGAGGGATTCTGGACTTACAATAGGCAAGTTGTAAGCTTCTGGGAAAACCTGTCAAAAGACTCACATCTAAAATGTCGTTTCCTAGATACACAGTGTTTTCTGCAGCAGAGCTCAGTAAAACTTTCGTTTAAAAAGTTGCTGCATTTCATCTTTTTCCTCATGAACAAAAATAACTACTTTAACAGTTTTATTGATTTTTTTAAAATTCTTGGAAACAAAATGTTGTCATAGGGCAAGTCAAGATTGAGATATAAAAATCCTGATTCGTGTCCTCACTGGTTACTTCGACCGGAGGCAGGCAGGGTGGGGAGGCCCAAGCCTGCCCGGCAACTGCAGGACTGACAGCCGGTCAGTGGAGCTGAGCGCCTGCTCACTTGTAAAGCAGTGAAGACCAATAGAAGGTCTTTGTTTAAAAAGTACATATAAAATCCATTTGAATGCCTTTACCTCAATAGTCAAACTTGCAGGGGAGTAGGGCGCGTACAGTATTTTGACAGAGACTCACTATAACACGGCTCTTACACTCCATGCCAACCGAAGTCCTTTACTGGCACAAGCCTCTTTGAATGAAGTCCCAAAGCGTTGAACTCATATTAAAACTTCTAATATGAGAAGAATTACAACAAGGTTACAATATAATTAACCTGAGTTATCTTTCAAAACTCTTGCTGATAGATATTCTACCACTCCAGACTATGCTCATGCTGTGATTCTTAAAATTAGCAAAGAAAGGTATTCATACTCGTTCAAACTGCAAGGATAAAGGAATCTTTGCATAAAAAGAGTTGGTCAATATTTTCAATTATTTTCTAATATTCCTATAGCAGTGTTTTGGATTTGTTTGTTTTGTTGTTGTTTTTTTAACGGCTGCTCTGTATGGCAAAGCCTTACTTTGTCCACTTCCTAGAGTCTGCAAAGCGTCTGTGATTCTTATTTAAGGATCATGGTAATTCCCTTTCACTGCTTGAAAAGGGGAGAAAAAACCCAGCAAAATCAGGGCTATTATCCTGTGTTTATAACAAGTCTATTACCATAGTAACAACTGTGATGTCACAAACTCAACGCCAAGGGCCAAAGTCTGTCTCTGAGTGGGAAAGGTCAGCTTAGCTTTGGAAATCGGATGAAATCAGGTGCAAACGTGTGGCCAAAAGAGGGTCAATGCTTCTGAGAATCACCAAAGCCCAGGGAGTTCCCCTTCTCTGAGGAAAAGGGGGACAGGAACAAAAAAAGCAGCTTCCCCAGGCACAGAAGTAAGCTACACCCACACTTCTGTGTGCAGCTGTGCAGAGGGAGAGTGGAAATCCAAGAGCGTGTGGTATCACCGTGTTCCCAATCACGAGTATTCCACTGGGCCCACTGCCTGCCAGACATGGATGAGGTCCAGTGGTGAGCCTGCCTGAGCACATGAAACATGCTCTAAAACCAGGGCCTGGCCAGACAGAGCTCTCTGGCTCCTCAGAGAAGCAGCAGCTTGCCCCATGATGGCACTCACTGTCAAACCAAATCAGGGTTTGGCCCCTACTGGGTCATCCCACCAGTTCACAGAACCACAGATGCTCAGGGTGAGAGAGTCTGAGTCTTCCAAAAGATGTGGGCTTTTAAAAATAGGCTTTTGTGGGAACAAATTGCATCCCCTGTCATTGGGGAATCTGAAGTAGCAGATTAATAAGTATTCTTATTCTGATACAGTCTAGGGAAGTTTTGTACAAATATGCTGAAAGCCCAGCTTTATATCAAAAAAGAGTATTGGATTAGGAGTCAGAAGACCTTAGTACTGCTCTTGGCTTGAGTGCTTAGGAACCACATGACCTTGAGAAAGTGATTCAACCTATTTGAGCTTCCGTTTTTAAGTGAATAATATCTAACACGCTATTTCCCAGGGTAATTGTAAAGATCAAGTTAAGTAAAATTGCAAGTATGAATGAGTTTCATAAACTGTAAAGGATTTAATACAAACATAGGTACTATTATTAGCATCTTCAACTAGCCTGTTTATAGTACAACAATGATCATTTGAACATTGATAGCTATTTTCTTTCCAGAAATTCAAAGCATACATAGAATCCTCACCTTCCCTACCCTGAGAGGTGGACACCTGCATGATACAGTCGACTCTAAATTATTCAGGGGCTGATTTTGCTCCTGGCCATTCTACCATGTATTCGTTCCCCTCCAGAAGGCCATGTTAACCTACATGCGGCTACAGAACTGACAGCAAGTGCGCCTCAACTCTATTACCCTGAATAACAACTCTGGCAAAAGTTTTAGCAAAAGAAAGAATTGAAATGATGGAATAGACAGAAGTTTTTAGGTAATTTGTGGACTTCACTTATCCATGATAATGACTCACATAACTGTCTGGGAGACTGTGGTCAATGTCAGACAGGTTGGGACTAATTCAGACAAGATCCTAGTATTTTCTCAATGAACAACAAAGTAGCCTGCCCTGTCTTATGTTTGTGCAATAGGAATTTGAATAGCATTCATTTGTTCAGCAAATATTGGTGGAGCACCCGCTCTGTGTCAGAGCTCACCACGTGCCCTGAAAACCCCACCATTTTCCAGCCCTTGTTGCTATTCTTTGCAATATTCCACAGTGGACCTTGGCAAAGCTCACAGCATGACTCTTAGAAACTCTGTTCACCTTCCAGTTGTTATGAGACTTTTACCAATCTTACCCTAATGCAAAGGTTAACAAACTATGGCCTATGGGCCAAACCCTGCACAGTCTTTTTTTTTAAATAAAGTTTTATTGGAACACAGCAATGACCAACTGTTTATGTATTACCTATGGCAGCTTTCCTGCTACCACCACAGGGTTCAGCAGTTGTAGAGACAGTACAGCTCCAAAGCCTAAAATACTATCTGGCCCTGTATAGAAAAAGTTTGCTAATCCCTGAACTAGATAACATGACTAAGTCAAAATTCATCTCTCATCTAAACTTGTGCTTAGGAACTAACAGGGTAAGGGCCTTGAAAGCAGAGAACCTTTCTGACCTTTGTCTTGTCATATAGGACCCTGGAGTAGGATCGAGTCAGATTTAGAGCAGATACAGAATATTAAACGTGTCCTTCCCTACATTTTGCTTTGAACAGATGAGTGCCTTGGAGTTCCATGGAAGACAGCATAAAACCACTGGTGTTTGGTTACTCTGGCTTCTAATTCCTCAGAGTTCCTATGTCTAAGACTTCCAAGGCTCAATTTTTGGCTTCCATTCCTCTGCATATTTATTTCCTGATCTGATGTGGAATTAGAATTAAATAGGAGCTGTGTGCTTGAATTCCACGTGGCTGGCTCAGCAGGAAACTCCAGGGCAGGTTTTTTGGCATGCCAAACTCATGTTAGCCTCAGCTATGCTAATTTCTAAAGCTGTTTGCTTTTGCTCAAATAAATCTTAGCAGGGAATTTGCATTTGGATGCACACCTTTTTATGCACAAATTATGTGCATGATAATGCTAGGGCTGACTACAAACTGAAAAATAGGAAAAAACGAACTGGCTTTTATATGGCAGGCACCTCGTTAGGTAGCTTGTTCACATTTTCTCATCTCAGGGACACGGTAAATCCCCTGAGGTGAAACTATGGCCCCCACTTTACAGATGAGGAAACTGAGGAGAAGAGAGCTTCTGTAACTTGTCCATGTTCACAGAGCTGGTAAGTGACAAAGCTTAAATTTCAACCCAAGCGGTCTGCATCTGAAGGTGGTCTTCTCTTCACTAAGTCACATTGCCTTAATGATACCCTCATGGTCATCACCACTTACCTAAGCCACTGGACACACACTCAAACCTGAACCTGACATTTTAATATTAGCCCCCCTCTTGTTTTAAGTTGGCCTATGCAAACTAGGCCTTCGGCACTTGGGAGATAAATTTGGGCCTGTTTCGCAAAACAATCAAACAAAGGAGAATGGGGTATAAAAAAGGCAAACTTCATAAGATACACAAGTTATATTAGTAGTTAGTTGACAAACACAATTACAAGGGACTTTGACCGGTAAATGGATTTTAGTGACATATCTGAGGACTTCAGTAGGAAAGAACACTTACTGCTAAAATGTACTCGGCCAAGAAGAGAATGTGCCCACACCACGGGAGAAAATGTTAGCGACACTTAGAATATGTTGCGAATATGTCTACACCATAAGCCCGCGAATTTTCACCCACAAATATCTTCACTGTTATGGGAACATAACCAATCACCTACCTTCCCTAAAAGAAAATGCAACCATTGGCTTTATGAAATTATAATAAGTACTGCTATCAAAACTCAGTATTTATCACTATTCAATTCAATGTTCAAAAAAATAAACTGGTGTAGCAATTAAGTTTTCTAGTATAATTCCAACATTTTACAGCAACCCAGATACAATAGTACTGAACTTCCTTCTGTGTACAGAACATATCTGAAACCTAACTTGCAATATCACGTCATGGTCTGCTCACTGCCATTGAATTGTCTGGAAATATAAAAGAACTGATTATATTTTCATGCGAGTGAAATTCAGATCTCCATTTTTTTAAAGCTCTCGAAGAGCTTTCTAAGAATTAGAAAGAACTCTATGGCACAGATAGGTAATCTAGGTTGTTTCTTACGTGGATGGAGAAGAAGGAACACTGAGGAACCAGCCTACCGCACACCCTTTACAAAACTGCCCCTCCCTTGAGAAACCCACAGAGGACACACCTGGCCCTTGAGACACCGCCAACCACGATCACTGTTTTTCTTGCTAACCAGTAAGTACAGATCTTATACTTTAAATTATTTCATCCTTTTTTATTTTAAACAGATAATTCCAGAGAAGGAAAATAACTTTTTGTAGCCAATGGTAGAAAAAGTTTATTGTAGGTTGAAGGTTTACAGACTAAGCAACAGATTGGGAAATTTGCTTAGTATAGCAATACTACTTTAAAGAATACATGCACTAACATTACTCATCTACAAAGTTTCTAAAACAGTCTTTTCCAATATTAATCTGTGCTTAATGTTATTTATAAGACAGTTAAAGCAACTTTCTGTAAGTCATTATTGTTGGAAACCCCACTAACGACTTACCTGCTGGTGGCTTTATGAAAGGAGGCGGAATTAAAGGTACAATAATGGGCACATTGCCATGATCCTTTGACCCTGCAGGTGAGTCACTGAGTCCATTTCCTGTGGCAAGCCCTGAATAGCCTGTGCTTATATTGTATGGTGAAATAACACTGTCCTCAGGTAATTTTGGTTTTGGCAAAGAATTTTCTGTAAAAGAAAAAAATCACATTCAATATGACAAAAGAACTCATTTTCCTTATGGCCACACTTTCTCAAGTAAAATAGCTGTGGAACAAAACAATTTTTCCTTGCAAATCTTTAAACACTTTCCCAGAACTCTACAGACCATCCAGGACCTTGTTACCATAAATTTTCAAAGGGCTTCTGTATAATCTGCACCACTATGATAGCTAACATCCCAACTGTATCATGAGGATGAATTTCAGCACGGTAAAAGCCCACTGAAGATTGAGAGGCAATTAACCTTTTCCCTGTACGAAGTGATATACAGCAGGCATTGCTCTCTGTCTACCAGGGGGAACGCTTAAAAAGTACCTCGCCCCCACCCAGCACTGTAATCAGGTCCCAGTGCATTGTAAGTCTGGTTCATAATATAATCAAAAGAACCAACATGAAAGAAACAAATGATTAGGAACAAAACTATCATTGCGCAGGGTAGATCCATTAAACTGATCCATTAATACCAAGTAAAAATTAACAAAAATTAAACTAAAGAAAACTCATAATGATATGAACTTTGTGAATTTTATCTTTGCATGTCAATCATTAAAAAATTCAACCATAAGGCCTGGCTGGTGTAGCTCAGTGGACTGAGCGCGGGCTGGGAACCAAGCGGTCCCGGTTCGATTCCCAGTCAGGGCACATGCCTGGGTTGCAGGTCAGGTCCCCAGTGAGGGCCATGTGAGAGGCAACCACACATTGCTGTTTCTCTCCCTCTCTTTCTCCTTCCCCTCTCTCTAAAAATAAATAAAAAAAAATCTTTAAAAAAAAAGAAAAAAAATTCAACCATAGAAAATAACTTTTTCACTCTAGCCACATCTCCTGGCATTCCTATTCCCCAGAGGCAAAGATTACTACCTAGACCAAGGATTTTATGAGCTATTAATGTATAGAATGTAAGCTCACAATTTGTACTTTTCATTTATAATGAAATTGATACTATTGCTGTTAATATGATATGTACAATTTCATAGCAAGCTTAACATAAAATTTGTCACGTACGTTCCATTCCACATGCCTGCAGGACAGCTCATTTACATTTCGAGTCTTGGTATATAAGAAGGAAAAGCGCTATCTTAGAGACTGGAAGCAAAATGCATGAACAGGTAGTTTATGCCAACAGACTTTGAATGCAATGCATAAATACTGATCAAATTACCAGTGATAGCACACAATTAGTTTTATCCACATTTTATTAAAGTTCCCCCAATGGGTTGTTTCTTCATACTCTTCTTCTTTTCTTGGGCAAACACTCATTCCAAATGTAGGTTCATAAGTTCAGTAGTATCCATACCAACACCCAGCAATAGTTCCACGCTTCGCTCACGAGATATTTGGCACTGTTACTACCGGTAGAATCAGTGTTGATTCAACTCTCTCAAGCCTCTCATTTTCACTCTTTAGCAAGGCTTTCAGCAGCTTCCTATAGAACAATACAGGACCCAGTCATACTTGCTTACTCCTCTACTCACCCTATCCACAGATGTGGGGACGGGAGAAAGGTGAAAACTTCAAACACAAAACAGAATAGGACTTCCATTTAGAATTCACACACACACACACACACACACACACACACACACACACACACAAATGGGGGAATTACCAAAGTAACTACGATACTCTCTTGCAGCTTGAAAATCTATACCTAGCATTTCACTTAACAGAAAGCACCAGCCACCAATAATTCCTATAGCAAAAGGCTTAGGAAACTAGGAGAAGTTAGCAAACACTGTCCTTTCCATGAATTTGTGGGTAGGACTACAGCACTTCAGGTCCTCAGCCCTTGTCTAGCTGGTTCTCTCGTTGCTGGAAGGAGATCAAGCTGTGTCTATTTTTGTTTTATGTTGTGCTCTTACATTCTGTGGAGTTCTGCTTGCGGGAAAGCACTACTGGGGATGCACATGCAAATCAGCCATTGGCATAATCAACAAAATGAGTCCCAAAGCAACTCAGTTCTGGCAGGTTGTGATAGTTAATCCTTCTTGGCATGAACAAAGGGACCTTAAATGTCATTACCTTTGAGAACAGAAATGTGCTGCCGGCTCTCTCCATCTGTAGGGTAGCTCCTGAATTCAATATCTTCGCCATCTTTCAATTCAACCTTATCATAGCCATACCAGCCAAGGAGTTCATTCATGGTGTTTTCTGCAAAGTTCTGAAAGAGAAGCATAGGCTACTTACTTATATCATCAATAACTATTCAGAAAAAAATACGTAAATCAAATTCTGTCTGCACTACCCTTTTCCTGACAGCCTCTGACCCACCTCCCCTAGAGTCATGTTCATTTTTCAAATCACGTTCAAAAGCTGTAGTGCATTTACATCTTAGGATGACGCATCCAATTATGACAGGCCTTCAGACATTTGCAATTTAAAGACAATAAGGAAAAAGGTATTTGTCAGTTTTGCTTGTGAACAAAAAGTTAATTTCAGCACATTCTTCTGCAAAGTCTATCCCACACCAATATAGAAATATTGAAAGGTAAAGCACAAAAACAGCTAAGAAAATATTTTGAAAATGAAAACAATGGAATGTTTCTGGGTCAGATTAATGTAAATTAGAATTGCTTTCCAATTTAGATGATTTTTTAACATGACTCTCATCTCAGATAAAGCAAAATCTCAGTTATTTGTCAACCACTACCACATAGAAAGCTAAATAGGCTACAAGGGTCTCCCTTTCTGTTTTCCCCTTTCGCAAGAGTATTCTTTAAAAATCAATGTATAATCTGCTTTATAAATTTTGTTAGTGACAGATTCTCATGAAATCAGCAGACACTGTGACTGCCTTCTGACACATAATATAAAAGTACTAAGCAACTTTAAGGTTACTAGTCATCCCAGATTTTGGATAATGTATGAAAACACTTTCTAAACTATAAATCCGTATCTAAATGTAAGGTATTGCTGTTGTTGTTTTAGGTATCAAACTGTGAAAATAATGGATATACTTGGACAGATTTAAAGCCTTAATATCAGGTGACTATGTATTATGAACTTAGCAACCGCTACATCTGGAAGCAAGATGTAAGACTGTGTTTGTTAATGATCTTAGTGTTTGCATGTGCCTTAAAGCATTGAAAAAATAGAGAGAAAAGTGATGGTTACCAAGGAAATGGAGAGTATTGGTTAATGGGTACTAATTTCCAGTTACAAGATTAAAAAGTTTGAGGATCTAATATACAGCATGGTGATTATAGTTAATAATACTACATCACATATTTGAATATTGCTAAGAAAGTAGATCTTACATGCTCTGACCACACACACAAAAAAAGGTAACTATGTCCCTGGCTGGTGTAGCTCAGTGGATTGAGCGCGGGCTGGGAACCAGAGGGTCCCGGTTCGATTCCCAGTCAGGGCACATGCCTGGGTTGTGGGCCAGGTCCCCATGAGGGCCATGTGAGAGGCAACCGTACATTGCTGTTTCTCTCCCTCTCTGTCTCCCTCCCCTCCCCTCTCTCTAAAAATAAATAAAAATAAAATCTTAAAAAAAAAAAAAAGGTAACTATGTGACAGAATGGGGAAAGTAGCTAATGCTACGGTGGTGACAATTTTGTAATATATAAACGTATCAAATCAATCCTGTGTACTCTTTAAAGTTACAGAGTTATGTGTCAATTATAGCTCCATAGAGCTGCAAAAAATTTTTAAATAGAAAGGAAGAATGTACACTACAGAGTAAGAAGAGCTTAATAAATGGTTGTTGAATGAATTTTAAAAAACATCTCTATCTAGCAAGGCAGGCTGAGCCCACTAGACTGAGCTAGAAAAACTATACATTTTAACTTTCTCTGTGGCTCAAAGAATCTTTTCTCATTCTCCTTAGAAGCTGTCACTTCTGAATGACACTGGGATGAATCATTTATATACCTGAAACAAAGCCCCCTGGTTAAGCCAGAGTGCTCACAGCCTCAACGTGTGAGTTCCGTGTTCTCTTAAATTTCACGACTTCAGATTTCAGCAGGGATTGAATTTTTTTTTTAAATATTACTCTACTGACTCCACACACAAAAACAAACCTGGCATTGTGAACCACCCACAGGATGCTAGATTTTGGCTTTAGTGCCCACTTAAGCTTCGAGCTCCAGCTGGGTCTTTCCACGCTGGTATAGTGCGCAAGCAATTTTTAAAAATCTAGCCACACTGATTCAGTGTGACTATCCACAAGGCCAACAGTCATCCATAGCAAGCTCTAGTGAGGCATTTATCCTCTCTGATGGCTGGTCATGTCCACATTAAATAGACATTCTTTTCATGAATGCACAAAGATGATATGATCAATATGTATAATAAGCTCAGCAACTCCTAGAATACCTCTGAGGAGGACCCAGCTAAATGCTGCCCTACTCAATCAAAAGAGATCCCTTTAATGAGGCATTGGTCTCCCCTAACACCCAATTTCTTTCACTGAGCTCAGTGCCAGGGCGGAAATGACAGTCCCTAAGCACACAAATCAAGGTCCTCCATCAGTGGTCTGGCAGCAGAAATGTTCAAGGATAAGGATTACCAAAAATCAAACACACAAAAAAACCCAATTTCAACAGTGTTAAAAGCCAAATTCAACCTCTCCTATTATTGTTCTGGGTGCTGTTTGCCCCACTCTCTAAGAGAGCCATACCAAGACAGAAAATCTTGTGCACAGTAACTCCTGACCACCATATCCAATTTCCTAAGCCATTTGTATCTGGGCACCCCTCTTTCCAGTCCTGTCTAACCCCTGAAGTGACACAAAAGCTGCAGATGCATCGTTCATGGAGCACCCTCCCCGCCAGCACGTAGATTTGTTTGTTTTAGTCTAGCTGCAAATCCATGCAGTCTTTCAGAACCAATATCAGGGATGGCATCCAGAAGTTTCACACATCTGGATAAAAACGGAAACATCAACTGGATTATTAACACCAAATTCATATTATATAGGCATCTCAACTGCCTCACTGAGTTTACAGTTCGTGCTGAAAACTTAAGACGCTTCATGGAACAATCAATGAGTATTTGATCTATTCCATGATTTTCGAGTTACTATAAATGTCAGTGAATATAAACTCTAAAACATTCCCTTTCTTGTCATTGAAAATAAAATAAACTCCTTAATGTTTTTTAATACATGACTGCAAAAGCAGAAAACAAAAGGTTTATAAAACCTCAAGCTATAAATCTCAAACCTTTCATGAAGGGAGGAACAAGATGAAAGAAAGAGAAAACAAATACCAAAGTTTCTTACAGTGTAAGTACAAGTAGAGTATTACCTCTGACTGACACACTACTGTATTAAGACAGCAAAGAACCCCAGTGAATAAATAGTTTACGTTTTAAAATTTCTAGGTAGAATCTGATGCCATATATCATAGGGACTCATTATGGTGCTAAACCAAAGGCAATGAAATATATATTTGCAGTCATCATCTAAGAAACAACATATTCTAAGTCCTTCTGGCAGAGAATTCCAATAAGTTATTTTGTCAACTTTTTTTGGTACTGTTATCCTTTTTAAAATGTTCTATGAAAAGAATTAGTCTTTTCCTGTGTAAGTTTATGTCAGTTATGTTCTTTAAAAGGGTGAAGAAATAAAGGTGACAAGAGCTGACACACAGAGAGATCGGAGGTAAGGACGTTCGATAGTAGGACAAGATACCGCACTCGGGGAAGCTACAGAATCTGCTTCCCCCCAGATCTGCACCCACCATTTGTCCTGGAGACTCAGACTGGGAAACTGCTGTACAGCCTATGAAAGTCCTTCCAAGCTCTGAGATTTCATGAAACCAAAGAACTTCTACTTATATGAGAAGTCAAATACCTTTTGCAAAGAAATATCATAATTACAGTGATCACACATCATAAATTTTACTAAACAGCCACTATTTCAAATATTTTATCATTGCTCCCCAAAACCTTCAAAATGTGCCAGAAACTTCAATATTCTGGCATCCAAATCACATTTTGCAGACTGCCTCTCGCCCTTGGAAGTGGCACAAAAATCCTCTCTCATACCATGTGGTCCAATTTGGGTTTGGAAAATAGGTCACTATAATTACAATGATAATGTCTAACGCTTTTATAGCACTTTATAGTGTTTCCACATCCTTTAACTCTCCTGCTCCTTTCCATAACCCTATGAATTAGGTTATTTGATTTCCACAGTAAACTTTTGGTGAACCTATGTGACATCCTCATTTTACAACAGAAATGAAAGCATCCAGAAGGTAAATGGCAGGCATGAGAGAACACCCAGTAAAGGCAAAATGAAAATACACGTCTCAAGACCAGGCCTCTTTCTGTTATAAATTCTGTAAGGTCCAATATGTCAGCAATTCTAAAGAAGCTACCTCTTTGGACCAGTCAGAGCTGCAAATAAACCGTACCATGGGATGTCAACATCACACATGAAGAGCTTTCCAACAAGGGCACGATACCTATGCTAAAACTTAGCTTTCTTTCAGATTTCATCAGTGGGCCCTACTCTCCTTAATTATTTGTAGAGTTGACATGGGAGTGCTCAAATTTATAATTAAAATTTAACCTCATTTGATAATTTTTTGATATCACCTCTAACTCTCATTGCTTTGCACGTCTAATACTTCACCCTCAAACCTCTTCCTGCCCTTCCCGATCTGCCTCTTTCACCTCCAGGGCTCCTAAGGAAAGAAGACAATCCTAACATTTAGTCTGAACGTATAATCTCTCCCTACAGTTCAAAATAGGTCACAGAAAGATGGTGGAAAGGCAGGAAATTTTACTCTTTCCCCACTTCTCTGAGTTCTTTCTGTACTGGCAAAACTTATTTCCATTGGAACATGATTCCCAGGACACCCATTAGACACCGTCCTTATTGAACTGGGAGCACTGTACAAATGTCTAAGTTCAATCGAATGGTTTCTAATTAAACATTTTACCAATAAAGAGTTGGCTTCCAGGTGCTTTGAAATAACAATTATTACAAATTCTCAAAATACCTCTGAAACACAAGTGTTTCAAAGTCTTCAAAAAGGATTAATGATTTTATTTTGAAAACAACAAACAGATTTTATAATATAGGTAGGTATCACTGTTTTCTTTCATCCCAGGCCTGGCATAACTGAATGCCAATGTGTTTTCAACTGGTATCCCACCCAAGAGAGCAGAAAGCTTTTGGTAATTGACAACAATAAAACAAATTACAAAAAGAGAAAGCTGTCAAAGAGCTCCCAATGACTTATGAAGGAAAAGGCATGTCCTCCTTCTCCCCACAAACGTTGTTTCCATTTTCACTCTCAAATACACTGTTAACTTACTTGAGGGTAGAATCTTTTTATTTCATTTTATATGTCACCTAGCACAATGCCTAGAACTTAGAATGTACTCAAGAAATGTGTCAATCCATTTGAATGCGCTCACAAATATATAAAAATGTTTAAAACAAAATTTTAAAAAACTGATTCTAAAAATAACTATTTGCACATTAAAAATTTATAATATCCAGTGTTACTGAGCATTCTCCTAGTATTGGGAATTTAAGTTGATACAATGTTTAGAAAGGTAATTTGATTCTATGCATTAAAAGCCTTAAAAATGTACGTACCCCTTGATTCAGCAATATTATTTCTAGACATTATAAAAACTAGTCTGAGGAAATAGCGCAAAAATATGCAATGTTTAAGAACATTTATTTCAGTGTTATTTTTCTTAGAAACATACTATAATGCCAAATAATAAAAATCTGGTTAAATAAATTACAGCTTAGTCATGGAATGACTAACATGGAATACTATTTTGTACTACAATGTACGCTGTAGATAAATTTTTACTGTCATAAAAGCCATTAACAACACATTGAGTTTTGAAAGGAAGGTCAGCGCACCCTCAGACCGTTTTTTAAAGCAATAGCTCATCCATAGAAAAGGGCATGAAGGGCGCACATCTCAGTGTTGACAGCGTGTCCGAGTGGGAAAATCATAGGCCTTGTTTTACTTTTTGTTTATTTGCATTGCGGATTCTACTACGTCTGTCATGTCTGTGTATTATTTGTGTAAAAATAAAAAATAGTTCTAATCCAAAACTAATTAACGCAGTCTTCTCACAGACAACCACGTTGGCCACAATCACAACACCAAGGACAATAAAGAAGATCCGTCAGTTGTGTTGACTCCATTCCATCACACGTCACCCAGAAAGTGGAGCATAGAGACGCTTTCATAGGAAAAGGAAACTCCCAATCCTGAGCAGTTTACAAGGCAGGAGAAAAAGAAATCTTGCTAGTTAAAGTTACTGCTAATAAGATTATGGTTAGTTTTAGAAAACATTTTGTCTCCCTTTTCACCTCCATTGTTGTAACTTCTGAGGTAGATTTCTATCAAGTATCATTGGGCTCACTGATTGAGATTTTAAAAGGAGATGGGGGAAGGTATCTGCAAAAGAGAAGCTGTCTCTTTGGCAGAAAGTAGGCACTGACCTTGATCAGAAGTCAGTTCCTAGCTCTGTCCCCAGTCGGGCCTAGGGTTGAGTCTCACTCATCTCTCTTAACACAGACCAAGTAGGTGGACTTTACTTTGTGGTTCTGCCGAGAAGGTGGGAGGTAAATTTAAATAGTGTGAAAGGAGTATTACAAGAGTCCTTTACAGATTATAAAGTACTTCCCTGTTCAGGACCTCACTGGTGCAGATGGTATCCTCAGGACGAGCCACTCCCCCAGATGACCCACTAGAAGGGCATCCACATGCATGAAATAGTAAGAGTGGCCAGATTTGCATTCTTGATGCAGACTTTACCCATTGAGCCCTGCTGTTTTAACCAGAACTACAACTTTTTAGCTTGCAATCCTTTGAAGATGGTCACTGGACTCCATTTGGATGGTCACCGAACCTTCCTCTTGTGGGAAGACTCATCCCACAGGAGGAAGGTTCATTTTGCAGCATTGTTCTCAGCTACAACACAATTACTACAATTCAACTCAAGGGCAGAGGACACATTATAACACTCTAATCCAACTCCAGCCTGGAGCGGGTCTGAAAAGGAAGTCTTGTTGTCTTATTGATAGATTCTGAATTGGATGATTGTATAATGGGCATATAGAACCAATCGTGTGCTTTTGCATATAAAATCTATATTGTTTTATTATTTGATTGTGACACAGGGCAGACAATTATGTGCCCACATTTTAATCTTTGGCTAGGACATCAAATATCCTAAAAAGGTCAAACAAGTGCTGTGAAACTGTGCCTACCCGCCCCCAGGCTAATATTGCGGCCGGCATGGCAGGTGTGCAGCTGCGTGCAGCTGTGTCCTGTCCCAGTTGCAGAGCTGCCCTGAAAATCGCCAGGACTTGTTACATTGTTTTCCTGTGTGTGCCAAAGCCACTGGCCTTAAAGCGGGACAGACTCCCACAGCCCTCTGGTTATATAAGAGATGTCACCGCTCCTCAGTCTGCAGACCCTAAAATATGCATGCAGCAAATCCCACTCACCCTGTGCTTTCATGTCTGTTTACATGTTTCGATTGGCACCTTCAAAAACAAAGTACTCTAGTTTTTTTCTCATTCCGCCCTGTAATATCCCTTCTCTTTTAGGAAAATATTCAGTAATCTTATTAGCTTGAGAGTGCAAGCGTGGCTGACTTCCCATCCCACAAGAGGAAGGTTCAGACTTCAGAGGTTTTTATATGACCCACCTTCTACTACTTCTAATGATTTTTTTTGAAAAAGAAGTATAAATACTCTTAATAAAAAGGGGCCGATTCTTCCTCAGAAGATATAAAAATTCTAGTCCCTAACAAGACACTCACTCTATTGCCCTGGAACTCTCCTTTTTCAGACAGCCACTTGCACTCACTGATATTTACACTTTTTGAGGCCCTGTTTTTTACTTTCCTTTAAAAACTCTTGCCTCTTGGTTTCTATGAGTCTCTCTTTCACACAAGGAGCGCAGGCTTGGCTTCCCAGAGCAGTGCTTGGCAAGCAGAAAGGCAGGAAACGCAGAAGGGAACGAGTCTGTCAGACTCATTTTCTTCTAGTTCAAATGTTTATTTCAGATTGGGGAGGAAGTAGAGTGGTTCCTTTCCATTTCCTCGTCTCTGGAACCTGCGAGTTGTATAAGGCTTCGAGAATCTCACTCCACCACACATCATACTCACAGGTTCACAGATGGAGACTCTTTTCAGAGAACCTCCAGTTTGAACAGAGCAGAATGCATAGCTCTCTGTGCCCTTCCAGGACCACCTATGTCTTTCGGGTGTAGGACTGGAGCCCAGCGTTAGACATCTGAAAGCAGAGGATAAGCTGGTGGGCTCAGGAACATCTTCTATCAGCTCCCAAGGGGCAGGGGCCGTGTCTCAACTGACATTAGTCCCCGGTCCTGCCACGTGGCATACCTGAGGCCACTGCTGAGCCAGAGAGGTCGGACATAATTTGTGAGTGCTACAGTGTGATCTGGCCCTGCACCCACTTTTTAGATTCCCAAGACTTCCCATGTCTGACACCAGGATGAAGTTTCAACAGCAAAACTTAAAGTACACATGTTTTAGTAATGAGATGTTTTCAACCCGTGCCGACTCTTCTAATCTACACTCTGATTTCTTTACTTCTTTTTTTTAAAGCCAAGCTATTTATCTCACTGCACTCACTAGCTCAGCTCCGCAACTTGTTTTATCATCTACGCAATTGACACAGGTCATTTTTAATGCCAAACGGAGACCGTCAGAAACCAAACTAGAAAATCTTGTGGTGAGTTTACTACTAAACTCTAACAGATGTGACTGACTCTTATTGTAGGCATCAGGACTGAAGCATAATTTTAGGTACAAATTACTTACTGAGAATATTTATAGACAGAAAACTTCTTCAGCAAAAGAGGCCTTAGACATTTAACACAGATTATCTTGTATTTTAGCAATTGATAAAGAAGCCAAACATTGTAAGCGCATTAATTATGGTTTGTTTAGGAAAGTTCCCAGGGCAGAGTGCTTGATCTAATCATCTTGGTTTTGTCAGTTTTGAAAAGATAAAAATCTGACTCATTATCTTTACTCATAGTTTGGATTTTTCTAGTTGCATTACTGTTTGATAGCCACTAATTATGTTCACTAAGATCTCTGTGCACAAAATGCACTCTTAAGTGAACTATATTTACACTTATGCATCTATTTACATTTACACATCCAATAGTACAGACTAGTTATCCACTGTGCTCTGGATGAACTCCTGGAACAAATTAACCCTTCCATATGTCGGAATTCCCTCCTAACATTAGTTTATTATGATACTTGTGAGTTGACAGTATAATGAAGACATATTACATTAGATACAATCACAACATTCACTTTAGAAACCAAAAGTAGTCAAAATATAAGTCACATTATTAAAAATTTCCTCTGTTGGTCACCAATTAAATAATAAATACTAATTATATGTACAGTAATGAGTCTTTTTAATCAATTAAAAAAACAGGATGAAGGAAGGAAAAAGAAAAGATAAACATTGTAAAGGTCATAATGAGACAAACGTTTCTACTTGAAGATACTGTCACTGAAGCACACCAGAAGCAAGCTCTGCCAAGTCATGTACTTCTCATACACGAAACTACATTGTATCAAATTCAAATTTGTTACAACTGCACGTACATTAAACCAGTGATAACGAAAATGTAACTCAATATCTGATCTAGTGAAACAGCAACCAACATTAGCTCCCAGCCACATGAAGACCATCTCCAATGCCATTACTGGTGTCAGCTAAACCTCAGCCAGTTTGTCTTTTCCAGCCATTTTTAAATAAATATGTGACTATCTCAATTAGGAAATCTTGAAGGAAGTCCCTGAGAAGAGGTAATTTTGTTGCTCATTCTCAGTGCCCTGCATTTGCTGTACTTAAAATAGACACTTGTACCAATGTCCTTTCTATTACCCGAAGGGGAAAAAAATCACATACACACCAGTCCTTTTTCTTTCAGCTTGCAGAGAAGCAACTCGATCCAGCCAGTGTTGAAACCTGAGTAGGTCACTGTACACCATGATAAAATTCCCTAATCCCTGAGCCAAATCTCCCTGAGGGGGGCCTCCTCCTGATCCTCCACTTCCCAGGCTGACTTTTCCATTCGCTCTCTCCTCTTTCCCCCTTTCATTTCCCCTACCTTCAAGCCTTGATATGTGATCCGAGGTGGGGGCTCAAGTTTCCGTTTTTACAGCTTAGGCCGTGCTAGCTGTATACATTCCTTTCTCTCTGCCGGGCAGTGATTACTTACCCGGGCTTAGTTTACACTGGTCCAGATGAAAGCCGTTCAGATGAAGGCAAACACAGCCGGGCAGCTCTAGCGGCACCGATATGAAGCTGCACAAGGCCACATTGTGCTCTTGGTGACATTTTGTTGCACATATTTTTTTTTTTATACAGGGCAACCAACTTGTTATGTTACTCTTTAGATGGAGTGGTCATAATACCATAAGGTTTGGGGAGGGGTTTTATTGATCTAGTTATTAATATTAAAAGCAGAAAAATTTTAATCAGTTCAAAAAAAACCCTTCACATTTTGTCTTTGAGAAATCACTTTTAAAATGAGTCCTCTCAGTGCTATTATATTAGAGGAATGCCTACTAAACAATTCCACTAGAAATGGGATTTCATGACTCACTGACACGGTGTGCTTTGACAGGACTGAAGATTTCGGTGGAGTGTCGGGCACATTGTTGCAAGCTGGAGAGAAGATACCCTGCCTCAGGCCATGGAACTATTTGCTGGCTGAAACTTCTCCTTTAATGCTACTATGTATTGAAATGGTGGGGATTACACCTTCAAATAGTAGGTGGTGATTTAGAAGAAAAATAACATTTTCAAAGAGGAAATTCTGGGCTGGGAGGTTAATTCCATACTTAGTCCTGTAGCACTGACTAAAAATTGTGTAATTTTTCCCTTCGCACAATGTTGTTTTTGTTTCCTCCTCACCAGTTCAGACAAACATCTGTTATACTGCAGAAGGACAACTATCTCCCAAACCACGGAGTGCGCCCGCAGCCAAAGTCAACAACGCGGGCCCCAAGCATCGAGCACAGTCAGCCTTTATATCCAGCCGGGATAACATTTCACATGTTTTGATTAAAATTAGCTAATTTGTAATTCTAGAACCTATGAAACTTAAAAGCTGCCATCCATATAGATCACATTAGGCAGGGTTTTAAAGGGCCAGTGCACACCGATTTCCTGATGGCTTCACCTCTCCCCTCTTCCTCCAGTCCCAATTGAAAGTAGAATGGAAAAGTAATCTGGAAATGCAGGACAAGAGGGAAGGGACGCGAGAAGGAATGGTCACTGTGCATTGTTTGAATTCCACCCCCTTTGGAGGGCAACTCCTAGCGGTCTCTCTCTCTCCCTGCATGTGTGTGTCTGCCTCTCAACTGTCTATCATCGGATCAATGGTGGATTCCATCCCGAAGTTGGCATTGATTTCCAAGGCAAATCTTCCTTCAACTCTCCCAGGGCTGCTGCTGCACCTCATGCTTCCAAGCAGTTAAGTTCCTCACCCAGAAATAAAGACCCTAACTCCAAAATTTAGATCCTATGGAAATCTCCTGGGGTGTACACATAAGGCATATTATCCAGGTGTCCCTCTCTGAGTATGGGCTTCATACAAGCCTCTCTACTACAATGTGCTTGTTCTAATCACGAAAACACCAAAACGCAATAAATCCAACTTACTTCCATGCAATTTCCATCGAGTTTGTGCTTTAAATACAAACTTAACCAACCCGACCAAGTCAGCTGGCAGTGTGGAAGGTCCTACACAGAAGATGGAGAACACCAAGGCAGATACAGGATGAAAACTAAAGTCCCCCCAAACCTGCTACTTGTTTGTAACTCAAAGAAAAAAATAATTAATAAAATTATTTTTTAAATTAACAGAGACTCGTGAAATCACAGAATAAAGCCCCTCGCCGGGCAAAAGCTCCAAGTTCACGGAAAATACGGGGTTGGGGGGAGGCGGCGAGGGGTCCGGAGCTGAGCCGTGCTCTCGCGCAACCGCTCCGACGCGAACAGCTGGAGCGCCAGGCTGCTGCGCTCGCCGCCTCTGGAGCACCGCTGGCCTGGCGGGGAGCGGGCCTCGCAGGAGCGGACTCCGGGCTGGCCTTCCCGAACAATGGACAGGCGCTCTGCGAAGGCCGCCCCTCCGACAGCTATCTTGCAGCAGGGCTTGCCCGGGGCTGCCTCGCTGGGAAGTGAAGCATGCAAAGGCGAGAGGGAGGCGGAGGCAGCGTCGAGAGAGGAGCGGGCCGGGGCGGGTCGGCGAGGCGAGCGGGCAGTCAGAACGGTACCCAGACCCGCGCCGCCCGGGCCGGGACTCTCCCTGGCACTGACAGCCTCTGTACACCGTCACAGCCGGCTACAGGAGGGGACGCGGGGTCGAGTAGCGGGGAGATGAGCCCGGGAGAAGGGTGGGATCGGGCGCTCCCGGGGAGCCTCGGCCCCACAGCTCCTAACTTTGCAGGGATCTGAGGGATGGCCCCCAAAGAAGCGGAAAGAACTACCCCGCCGACTCGGAAAGCCTCTTCACCAAGCCCGCCGCCACTTGGGTCCCCGGATCCCCTCCCCCTGAAATGCGCCTATGCCAGTCTGGGGCTTATAAGGTTAAATAGTATGTGGTTCTCCGGCCGCCCTCACCCCATCAAATTGGAGGCAGGCAAATATCGGGGATGCAGCCCGCGAGTTGGCCTCCGTTCTGCACCTGGAGGAGGAGCCGAAGCGTCTAGGGCATTCTACCGAAACTGACAAGCGCTCCCCGGGACCCCCCAAAGCCACACAACGGCCCGAAGGGAGCGGGCGGAAGAAAGAGCTCTGTCTCTCCAGCCCCGAAGTCCAAAAATACCTTCATTTCCTCATTGATCTCCCTTTTCACTGGGTGAGCCGGTTTCCTGCTCCTTTTATTTTCCGGAGGTCTCCCTTCTTTCTCCATTTCTGCCATGTTTTTGTGTCTGGTTTCTGTGGAGATGAAATGGCTGCTGCCGCCGGCGGCGGTGGCGGCGGTGGCGGTGGCGGTGGCGGTGGAGGTGGAGGTGGTGCTGATGGTGGCAACGCTGGCGGAGGTAGCGGTGCTGGCGGGGCTGGGGCTGGCGGGGGGGTGGGGGGGCCGGCGGGCGCCGGAGAAGCGGGGTCTCTTCTAGCGGCAGAGAACGTCAGCAGCTGTCAGAGGGAAAGGTAGCTCGCGGAGTCTCGGGGATGCCGCCGCCGCCGCTCCAGCTCCCGCTGCCGCCGCCGCCGCCGCCAACGCCGCCGCTGCCGCCGCTGCCCCTGCCGACGCTCCTCCTGCCGCTCCGGCCGCCGCCGCCGCCGCCGGGCTGCATCCTCGGGGCCCCGTGGAGTCGTCAGCCATCTTCCGTCCCTCTGTCCGTCTGCATGGGCGAGGGGAGCGAGGGCCGGGCGCGGAGAGAGCTGCTCTGGGCGTGCGTGCGTGGATGTGTGTGTGCGCCCGGGAGAGCGCGCCAGCCCTGGCGCCCAGCGCCTCCCGCGAGCCGAGCCGGGGGGCGGGCCGGGCCGCGAGCGGAGGGGGGCAGGGAGGGGGCCGGAGCGAGGAGGGGGCGGGAGGGAGGGAGGGGGGAGGTAGGGGGCCTAGGACAGCCCCCGGCTCCCGAGCGGGCGTGGCTTCCACCGTCACTGTGCACGCCGATGCTGCGCGGCTCCGGGGGCTGCTCGCGGCCGCCTGGCTCATCCGCGGCGGACACCCGCGGGACGCGGCGCCCCCCGCTCCCCGGGCCTGCTCCGACCCCAGCCGTTCTCCTAAGCTCCGTGCTGTGGGTCGGGCGGCCAGTCCCAGAAGCTGCTGAGGATCAATGAATGGGGGTGAAAAGAGGAGGTTGATCGGTGGGAGGGCGTGGGGGCCTGAGGTCGCTAGCGGGCCACCTTCCTACCCTGGGCACCACCGACTGAACTCGCCGCCTCCAATTGCAGGGCCGGGGTCGGAGGAGAAGGAAACCACAGTCCTGACCTCCCCTCAGCTGCCGGGATAGAGTGTGCCGCTGAGGGAGACCTCGGGGTGCCCTCGGCGCACGTGGAGGCTGGAGGTCCCGTGGAGAGGTTCCGGCACCCTTCTCGGCTGGTCCCCCACGCGGCGCTTGCAAGAAAGCTTTTGCCTCTCAATGAACCACTTAGAAGTAGGACATCTGGGCATTCAGCCCCCCCCCCTTTCCTTCTTTTCCACCTAGTCGCTCCCCTCACCTCTCTCCTCTTTCCTTCTCTCTCTCTCTCTCTCTCTCTCTCTCTCACACACACACACACACACACACACACACACACACGTGTCTTAGCTTTACCCTGTGACCCCGCGCGCACCCTAGTCCCGATGCCCTGGGTTTAACCGCCCAAATTGGGTGCTTCCGGGAGCGCAGGGTCCCGCGGAGAACCTAGCCGTCTCCGGTCTGGACGCCCGCACCACGCCCCGGACGCACCCCGCCGGATGGCTCTCTTTCCTCTTGACTTCTCCCCGCGCGTCTGCTCTCCCAAGCCTCGCTGTCTCTGCTCTCACGCGCCCCACCTTTGGATCTCTCGGTCAGCCTAGGGCCGAGCTTGGGTTGTATTTGTCCCTCTCTGGATTGAGGCATGGGCGCGAACGCTTTGGTGGGGCTTCGGTGGGACACGCAGCCCTGAACGCAGACACACGCTGCGGAGGACTCGCTGTCGCTCCCGGCCTCGCTGTCCTCCGCCGCTGCACTTCGTAATTACCGGACACAAAGCGATACGGGGGTGTCCATTGTTCCACGGCTTGTTCTTGGGCAGGTTTCTGATGAGAGTGGGGAACTTAAAATTGCACATTTTCTTAACTTAGAAGATAGAATGAGTTCGTTGTGAAGAATAGGTGTTCGCTTTCCATTAAAATCTTATTTTGGCCTGTCAGAAGAGGCTCATTCTTCGTATTATATTGCCTAATTTGCATTTTAGCATTGTTTTGTTTCTTAAACCTCAAATTGGAGATATTTGGAAGCGCACTCAGGAGGGCTGAGCATCTCCACGTTGGCTATTTTGCATTCTAGCATTATTTTTGGTTCGTAAATGCCAAATTACCAATACTTGGGAGGATACCCAAGAGAGCTGAGTAATGCGTCTCACCTCTTCCCTTCCCTATGTGGAGTAAGCAAGGAGAAGCCTCCCCGCGCTCTGCCTGACTTGCTGGATCCCAGACGAGCCAGGAGGCTAGAGTGAGCAGGGTGAACCTGGCTCTGCCCCCCGCACGGGGTCGGTGCGGAACTCTTGCCAGGAGAAATGTTTAACATCCTGGGGTGGTTACCCGGGACGTCGAAAAGTCAAGAGAGTGGGATTGATGAGGTTTTAGGGAGCGCCCTGGGGGACGAGCATCCTCTATTTGAGATGTTTCCAGTAGACTCTGGGAGCGTACCCAGGTAGGCACCGGTGGTGAGCCCAAGCCTTCCGACCAGGTCTGGAAGCCTGCCGTTGCGCACAGGCGCCTAAAACGTCCCACGCAGCAAGGACGCGGAGAGGAGCCCAGACCTGCTTGCGCTCACACAGCCCCCCTTCCCGGGCCGATAATACAAGCGCGTGAGAGTGGGCGTAGTTCGCAGTGAGGAGCACCGTCCTAATGCTGTTGCCGGGAGGGAGAGAAGAAGAGGAAATCTTTGGAGGTTTTAAGTCTGAATCTCATCCAAAACATCTGATAAATAATATGTGGGTTGGAATTATTTTGTTTTCTCTGTTTTGTCCTCTTGGTCTTTAAGGAAACGTAGTGAGAAAACTTTTTTTGGACTTTTAAATATCCTAAAATTGTAACATGTTGTAAAGTGTACACAGAAAGAAGCTTTTTGTCTTCTGGAAACATATTTAAGTCCCTTCCATTTCCTTTGGTGCCAGAATGATTACAATTGATTCACTGTTGTTCAGCTGATATCAAATAACAAGTTATATACCCCAAATCCTAAGATACAGTTTCACGAGTTAAGAATAAAATAAACAGAAAAGGTGAACTGTAGTCCAGAGTTATTTTTAGAGGCAGCTATACTTCCTTTAAAGAAAAGTACTTATGCTGCAATTGTTCAGGCATTTAATAAAAATAATGATATTAATCAGCCACCTGCTCCTTCACAGGCATATGTCCTCCAGAAAACAATTGTGAGCACATTGTGTTAGAATCCACAATGCTTACCTTCAGTGACAGAATGAAGTTCATAAAGCACACATGAGAAAACTTCTAGTATGCAATGAACTTCAGAACTAAGAGTTGTGATGCCTTGTTGATGACACCGTGCAGGTTTCCTCACATGCACTGTGGGTGAAGACAGCCGTAACAGGACTTGCTGCTCTGTGCATTTGGAAGTACCGCGAGGCCGCTGACCCTCCCCAGACAACGTCACGCGTCTGTAAGAGGATAACACTGCGTGGAGGGACCGTCTCACACACATCTCAGAAGAGCTACTCTCTTGCTACTAGGACTTGCCATTATGCTCCCCATACACCAGCTTGCTCACTCATTCTCTCTCTCACACACACTGCCCCCCCCACACACTCTCTGGACATAGAATAGGTCTTCAATTTTTCCTTTACCATTCTATCACTCACTAAAATGGGTACAGGAGGACTGACCTTTTATACACTCCTCAGGTATATTTTTGTGACTTCATTTACTTACCAAGACTGCTCTGACCTGGTTCACCTGGAAAATACATCAGAGAGCACCTGACTCAGAGGCCCAGGCCTCCTGCTTGGTCAGGAATTCAGAAGTACTTGCTGATTGATTAGTATGGCACAGTACGTTGTTTTGAAATTAATGCTGATCTTGAACAAGCTTCGTGATCTAACCAAACATGGGACTGAAACACGTAGAATAATTACTGTGCTGAACACATTATAAGAATTATCTCATTCAATATTCACAAAATCCTATGAGGCAGCTTCTACTCTTACCCCCATTTCACATATGAGGAAACTAAGGCTTACACAAGCTAAGTCATTAAGTCACAAACTAGTATTGGGAGTTGAAGCTACCTTTCTGTCCAACTCTAGATTTGGAGTTCCTAACACTATGCTAATCTGTTTTACTGAATTCATTTTAACAGTCTGTTATGTTATCTAATTTAAGGTCCACATTTTTTACACTTTGACATCTTCAAGTCTGTGATGTATCTTATAATGAATTTTTACATTTATGCATGACAGCTTTTTTTCCCTCTATGGTATATAAAATAGTTTTTTATGTTTTCCAATCAGTGGTATAGTTTGGTTATGTTGGGTTATGCTGTAATAGCAGATCATCAGAAAATCTCAGGGACTCAAAACAGCAAAGGTTCATAGTCCTTGCTCACACACAGCCTGCTATGTACCTCTTGAGATCAACTGTCTTCTATGTGATGGGTTGGCATTGCACTTCCGTACTACCATGCGCTTCCACAGTCACTACTTCAGGGGAGGATGGAACCCTGGAGAATCTCACATCAGCAACTAAGTGCACCAGCCTATCTGTGAAAGATCACTTCTGTCTCCAATCCATTATGGTTCTGCCCAATGGCTAGGGAAGCTGGGAAGTGTAATCCTCCTATGTTTCCCAAAGGAGAGGAGAACTGGATGTGGATAAGCAATTAACATTTATACCACAAAGCCATCTTCATTCAATGAAGTATGGTCATTAGGATCAATTAACATAAATATTGGGAGTCTATTTTATTCAAAACCATTGAGCAACAATTGGTCTGTGATTTGTTATATCCCACCTAAAACATAATTTTAAAGTTCATGCTCATGTCTAATTTCAAAGAAGAATCAGAATCAATCTCAAAAACAACATTGTGAAACAGTACAGCTATGATGCAGGAGTTTTAAGCAGGTATCTCTATGTGAGCTTGCAGGGCTTTGGAACCTCCTGAAATTGTATACAAAACATTCAGAGCATTTTTTCCAAGGAATGGGTTCATATTTGTCATCAGATTCTCAATTAGGATTTGTTCATTCATTTATTCAACACACTTGTATTAGTGGCCCATTATATTCCAGGCGCTGTTCTGGGCACTTGGGATCCAGCAGCAAGCATGACACACACGTTCCCAAATGTCGCAAAGCTTATAATCTGGAGGCTACAATAAATAAGCAAACAAGTAATAAAGAAGATAAGCTTAGATATAGGTAGGTGACACAAAAGAACATAGTAGAAACTGGAGTGGGGTCAGGGGTCTGCTAAAATGATAATGAAAGGCCATTATGTGGAGAAATTTGACCTGAAACAGGAAAGATGAGAAGGAACTGCCCGTGCAGAGATCTTGGAACCCTGGAGAAAAGCACTGTGGTCAGAGTTTTAAAAGAGCTGGAGAGCGGATGCGCTCAGTGCGTTTGAGAAATCGAAAGGTATCTGGAGTGTAGAGAATGAGGAGGAGAAGTGGTAGGAGAGGTAATGACAGAGGAATGCAGGGGCCAGATTGTATGGGACCTGTGGTCCATGGTAAGTAATCAGAATTTTATTTTAAGAGAAATGTGGACAAGTGCATAGTGTAAAGAAACCCTCCTTGGCATGAGAAAGCCTAAGTTTCTTTCTGGCTCCATTATTTGTATGTCATTAACTCTGCCATTAGATACCAAGTTAACCCAGATGGGCACATTCCTGAGTGAGGATTTCCCTCCTGCCTTGCTGTTCAAAGAACATCCTTTCCCCCTTTGCCATGGTGTCAAGGAGAAGACCGCGACCTCCTCAGAAGAACAGGGACCTTCTTTCAGTCACAGGGATATAAGAAGCTCCCCAGCTAGTAGTTTCAAACAAGCTTAAGGTTTTTTGCAAGAAGATAAAAGTCTTCATCCTTTCATGAGGTCTTGCACAAGTTATTTTATCTTAGCCTTCATTTGTGAAATGAGAACAGGAAGTTGTGTTTTGGAGTGTTAAGATCACATAATGTCTATTAAAGTGAACTAAAAATAAAACTGTCACAAAAGTCCGAGAATCATTACTGTTTTACAGTAGCTCAATGTTTATATTGTTTACCTTAAAAATAACACAGTTATTTAACCAGCAAACATGGGTTTATTCAGAAATAGCGGAGAATAGAAATTCAGGTCACGCAAGCTATGGCAAAACCATAGGCAATTTCAGAGAGCAAAGGAGAAGAACGTTCTTATATAGTGGAAAGGGCAAGTCGGAAGGAGCTGTCTGTCCACAAAGGGTACATTGGAGGGAAGTGGGAGTTCGAAGTGTAATGGCTTTTCTTTGGCTAGATTGTGACGGTCTCTCATTGGCTGGGCTTTTGCTCGGGGAGGAGAAAATCTTCCATCCTCCTACTCCGGAGGTAGAGTAGAAAAACATCCGCTTGTTGGAGATGCAAGGCACAGTCTCTCCCTGTTTGGAACAACTGACAATGCGTGGTAGGGCATGAGAGCTCCCCCTACAGGCCCTCAGGCCTCCAGTCTTGGTTGAGGTCTTCTTTGTTAATTTTCCCAGTATGTACAGACCAATGCAGATGTGTACCAATGTAAGGAAATCTGATGAATGAGGGATAGCCACCTACATAATAAAAATATTATTTGTTTTCAAAATAATGTGTCTTGGGGTTCCTTTTAATTGTAATGTGCTAGCATGTAATAATTTTATTTATAAAAATGAGATTCTCCTGCACACTTTCAAAAACATTTCAATAGTACCCATTAAAACAAGCATACCAGCACCCATAAATTCAATGAAAAGTTCAATTTGAGTTTTTTTCATTTTTATCCATTGAAACAGAGATCAAAGTCCAGTATTTATTTACCCCCAAGTATCTCTATGCTCTAGATAGATAGATAGATAGAAATTAAGCTCAACTATCAATGTGTATGTCTGAATATAGCAGCTTTAGGTATAGCAAGCCTGTGGAAATGAATGAAGATCACCCAAATGAGAGCAAACAATGGCTTGTTTAGAGTGAGGAAGTCACCCACCATCACTTGCATTGGCAGAGACTCAAACGTAGACTTATAGGTGGGAAAACTTTAGACTGAAAAAAAAGGCCTTCAGTGTGCTCTGATGGGAGGTTGATGCATGGAGAAGGTGGAGAAGGGCTAACCAGAAGGTGGGCTACCTAGGAGCAGGGCACCTTGTGTGAGCATATGTGGCTTTCTCTGCTTGGTCCTGAGTTGGACAGTGATGGTGGTGGTAAGGAACTGGGAAGCTGGCATCACTGACCAGCCCTAACCATGGCGGGTGATTATGGCGGAGAAGGTAGTTTGGCTTCTCTGACTTTTTGCTGCAGGGGTTAGGGGTCAGAGTTCCATTGTCTTATATGGTCAATTGTCCATTTGTACAGTTGTTCTTGCATACCGTTAACTAAATGATAATTCAGGCCAGACAACTAACAAGAAACTGGATCAAAGTATAGGGAAGCTTCCATTTGTGGTGAGATGGTATTCTGATGTATTAAAGAAGTGTTTTATTTTATTGTACCTGCTAATTTCTGTCTATCCCAGGAAGTTGTTCATTCAGACTAAACTCTGGCATCTGTTCCTTCGGGGTAAGGATGTTATACAAGAAATTCACAGAAAAATGTGAATTTTCTGTGAGTTGTCCATGACTTTTGAGACTTAAAAGACTTGTGAAATTCAAAGCAGGAAAAATAGTTTGAGAGAAAATTTTTTCCTTTGTGCTTCAAAAGTCTAGATTTTGAGTATCAAGACCCAATGACCTGAAGGATTTAGATTATGAAGTTTATGCTGTAAAAACTAGATTTAGAAAAAGAAATGGTAAGCCAAAGAAAGCTTTCCCAATCTAAAAAGAGATCATAATTCTGTGTGGTTGGGAGAAAGAAGGAGGAAAGGTGCTCAGATGGTGGAAGGAGCTTCACTGTGAATTTCCATCCAGAACAACTGGAACACTTGTTAGGTTTAAGGGAAGCTGAAGGTGATAGGCAGAAAGCAGAGAGCAGAAGTGACTTGTGCCTCCCTTCTGCGATGGAGCTTGGAACAGCAGTGAGCCTTCTAGAACAGAATAGCTCAACACTGCACAGGCAGGCACAGCAGGGGTAAGCACAGTGGTGACAGTCCAGGAGTAGCTATGTGTAGCCTTCATTTACCATAATGTGTGAGTTTCTCTCCACTTGCCATATATACTCTTCACTCACCGTAGTGTGTGTGTGGCTGAGTGGAGCAGAGTTGTAGTCCCACACCCAAAATATTAAATTAGAGACTCCGCAAAGACTTTCATCTCAAAGAATGCTAGCCAAAAAGGAGACTGGGTGAGGAGTAAGTAAATGCCGCCCACCCACCCACCTACCTGCCTTGTAGATGTCAGCTTGTGAGAAAAGAACGGGGTGGGGGGGGGGGCCGCGAGAGAGGACCAAAGCAGCGCAGATAATCTGGAGGTTTCATTTCTACTGTATAGTGTAGTAGCCTTGAGAAACAGCAATCACGTTCAGTGATAAACAAACAAACACATAGCAAATATCTGATGTTTTCTATGTTGATACTTATAGCTCACACTTATATTTCACCTAGAATTCAAATTTGCTGTGAAGCAATTAAAAAGTGCCGTTTTTCTGACTTTTGAAGTAAATTTGAGGCCTTATCTGCCTAATTATTTAATATTTAAATAGTAGCTCTCAAATGAAAATAATTTCTTTGGGTTTATGGCCTTAATATCTCAATAAGACCAAGTTAAGCCCAGAACATTTTCAGTAACTAGTCAAAATTCTAGTAACTATAAAATTTAGCTTAGTATCTGCCTGATCTTGAATTGTCATTGCCTTCCTCGATGATATCCATTGATGAGATCAGAACACTTGGTTCGATTTATGTAGATGCTAATATAGACTTGCAATAACAACATATTTTCTTTAGATAAATAATCAAACGCCATTAAAATGATTAGACCTCTGACAATTCTATGTTGAGAGATATCAACAACTATCATGTATTGAATACTGTTATAACTCAAGTATTTTGAACACATTATGACACTTGTGTCTCACAACCGTCCTCGATAGTCCAATTGTCTCCGTTTCACAACTTAGGATAGTGAAGGTCACACTAGGAATTGGGCAATCCAGGAAAAAAGTCTGCAGTCTTCCAACTTCCAGACAGGTGAGGTATGCTTTCACCTCTCGTAGCATGCCGATAGGGTAAATTATTTAGTTTTTCTTTATTTTAACTTACACGTGGCTGTTACGGAAATTAAAACAGCCATAACAAAATACTCAACCATTCAAAAATAACATACCACATTTTAATATTCTCAAACCAAAGATGATATTCAGTAAATAGTTACAGAGAATTGATATCTATGTTTTGACCCACCTCCTTTGAGAAACATTGCATGTAGTAAGAAACATTTTTCTCTTACAGAAAATTTGTCTCCAGTGTGCTGTTGGGCCATAAGTTGTCTCTTTATTACATCCCAGAGGGAGGAAGTTGAGTGGAAAAGATTCTGCAATTTAACTGTGAGAGGACGTTATACATTTCAATGGAAGGAAAAAAATTCATCAAAAGCTAAGTAGATAAATGAAGTATTCCATAATAAGTCTCGGAATATAGGCTGTGCATTTGTTTGTTTGTTTTTTAATTGCACTCGAGCTACTAAATCTGTATACCAGAAGCTAACGAATACTTCAACTCAGCATTACCCCTTCTATCTGAAGTCAGTGGTTTTTAAGGTAGCTCATCTTTTGAAGGCCTGTAGGTGAGGCAGAGCTGTCAGGGACAGACAGACGAGGGAAGACCCAGGTATGCTGACCAGAAGTGCACTCCTCAAGAAAGTCTCAGGATATATACACAGTGTGAGGTCCTAAACTGGACAACGAAGCAGCCAACAGAAGACCCAGCATGGGAAAAAGTGAAGTGCCATACTGAACACAGAGTAGATACTGGGGTGACTTTTATGTGGCGAGAGGTAGCCTTCTGTTGCCTGAACGCAGAGACAATTTAATAAAATTTAGTAATACAAAAGCTACTATTTATTAATGCTTCTTTATTCCCTAGGGATCTTGTTAAATACTTTACGGAGGTTGTTTTATTCAGTTCTCACACAGCT
Organism: Micronycteris hirsuta; assembly: GCA_004026765.1. Classification (NCBI taxonomy): domain Eukaryota; kingdom Metazoa; phylum Chordata; class Mammalia; order Chiroptera; family Phyllostomidae; genus Micronycteris; species Micronycteris hirsuta. The sequence goes on along the minus strand of PVJI01001952.1, from coordinate 39,284 downwards.
GACATACTATTGTTTTGGTCCTATTTTACAAATGAGGAAATAGAAGCTTAAAATAATTAAGCATTTGCCCCATAAGTAGCTTAGCACGGTGAATCCAGAGTCTAGAACTCTCTCTGCCACCTTGTAGTACCAACATATTGGTGAAGGTTTTTGCTTGCAAGCAACAAAACAAATACTAAAGAAAAAATGTATTAGAGGAAAGGGGGCTCACAGATCCCAAGAGACTGAGAGTCCAGGCTTGGGAAACAGGCAGGAACCCAGGGCCTCAGGAGGCCAGGCCATCCATACAAAGACTCCACCTGAAATGCGGCCATCTCTGCTTCTGCTGCACCACTCCTTCCAGAAGCCACCACTGGGCCTCTTGCTGGCCCCATGAACGGCCCCAGATGCTCTTCCTTCATCTCAGGATGCACAGGCCTGGCTGGGAGGGCTCACTGCCAGGTGGCGAGGCCCCTGCTCCACGTTCCGGGGAGTGGGGAGAGTGAAAGTCAAACTCTTTGGCTTCCACAGTGGAAGGCAGAGTCCTACATCCCAGGATCACACTCAATGAAGAATTCCCCAAATGCAAGGACAGATGGATTTTGACAGGCAAAGAAACTTTACATGTCCCCCCAGACTACCTGCTGTAGCCACTTTGTAGCAAATCATTTCATTCGGAAAATAAATGTAGGTCTGTTAAAATAATTTTGAAAGGTCAGGCAAGGTGGAATTGTGCAAACATTAAATCAAATGACTTTTTTTGCAAATCAAAACCTGACTGACCTAGAAATTCATCCTAATAGCGTTATTTGAAGTCTCTGAATGTAAACTTTGGAAAGATAAATTTGGTAACCCATATGCTAAACATCAATTAATTAGAATGTTTAGGGAATAGAATTGTTCTTGTTAACTTAAATTTCGAACTAAATGTGATTAAGCCTTTAAAAAGAACCACAAACCGTTATATTTCAGGTCTTCTCACTAGAATTCTTAATAAGATATTTGGGTTGTGAAAGTTTTGCAGTGCCTTAGAATTAAATATTAATGCCACCATTTGTAGCTGAGAAGTACAGTGGGTGTAGACATTGCCAAATATGTATAGATTTCTACGGTATATGTTCCATATACATTTTATTAACCAAACTTCTGACATGAGTTTGCCTTTTGTTTTCTCCTTTGCATAAACATTGGGTGAAGAGGAGGAAATAAATTCTGTCTACGTAAACATTTTATTTGAAACCCGCTAAGGGCAAGCACACTACTAGGCACTGTGAACACAAACATAAATAATAAAGGTGTTTTAAAAGTGAGACAGAATTAAGAAAAGGGGATGACTGATTCTGAGTGAGGGATAGAGGTGGCAACCACGTGAGTTGGACCATAAGGATGATGCATAGGATATTGTCAAGTGAGGAAGAAAGAAAGAGGAGCATCCTAAACAGAAAGAGCAATAGAAGCAAGGTGTCATGATGTGAAAGTACAAATAGAACTAAGGAAGGGTAAATAATTCGGTGTGCCTGGGATATATGAAAGAGGGCTTTGTGGTTAATCCAAAGGTAAGATAGGACCAAATGTCAATGGCCTCAAATACCACTAGAAAGGAGTGTAGACTTTATCTGAGAGTTCCAGGAAGCCACTGAGTCTTTTTTGCTATGAAGGTGTTAAGATCATAAATACGAGGTAGGGAGATCACTTTGATGGCAGAGGAAAGGCAGAAGGAGAGACCAGAGGTAAAAAAAAAATTACATGAGGTGTTCACAGTAGTCTAACAGGTAATAAATGATGCCTTAGACTAATGTAGCATTGATTGGGAGGGGTTTTTTTCTATGAGTTAGTTACCTTAGAGACTGAATCGATAGGAATTGGTATCTGATTAAATGGGGTGGGGATGGGGGTTCTGTGAAGAAATGAGTAGTTGGATAATACAACCTATTGCATAGTAACTATATCTTTTTACAGAACCAACAATAACAATTATATTTCTAATTGGCTCATTGAACAGTTGGATCATTGGATTCCAGTTTTGAATGGTCATCTCCCCACCCTAGACCTCTTAAAGTAGATTGATTGCAAGTAAAAACTGGTGGTTCATATTTTTTAAGTGCTCCAAAGATTCTGATGGTAAGTCAATTTGAAAAGCATTGCAGTTGAAAATGTGAAAAAGAGCCATAACAAGTAACATTAGATTTAGCAATATCTTATCAAGTCCTGTCTGCTTTACCACTCGAATATTTCCTGAACCTCACTACTTCTCTCTAATTCCCCTGCACCGATCTATCAATGGCCAAAACTGAGTAATTGCCACCTACCTGGGCTCCCTGCTTCCACCCTGCCCCTGTGCAATCCACTCTCCACAAAGTAAGCAAACTAATTCTTTACAAATGTGAAAGAGACCTTGCACACCCTTGCTTAAAATGTTTCAGTGACTTTCTATAATACTGTGATTGTCTTTCAATATGACCATAAATTCTTTGATGCTTCTCCCTTGAAAAAAAATAAAGCCTGATTTCCCTTCCCTTGATTATGAGGTATACTTAGTGACTCTCACCTAAGAAATAGAATGTGTCCAAAGTGATGATGTGTGATGTCCAATAATAGAACACAAAGGCATTGTGGTTTCCTTCATGCTCTCTTTTTTTTGGCTCACTCGCTTGGGGGAAGACAACGGCTATGTCATGACGACTTTCAAGCAGCCCTACGGAGAGGTCTATGTATGGCAAGGTATTGAAGCCCCCTGCAGATAACTGAGGCCTTCTGCCAACGGCCCTGTGAATGCGTCGTCTCTTGAGTAGATCCTCTAGCCTCCGTTGAGTCTTAAGATGTTATAACCCTAGTCAACGTCTTGACTCCAATTACCTGAGAGACCCTGAACCAGAACCACCCAGCGATGCAGCTTCCAAATTGTGACTCACAGAAACTCTGAGCTAATACACGTTGGTTTTAAGCATCTATGTTTCAGGGAAAATCTTTAAGGCAACAATAGATAGTACACATGCTTACAACATCATCCAAACTCCTTATCATGGTCAGCAAGGCCGTACATACTCGGGATGCTGCTTATATTACTAGCTTTGTCTACCATTCATTTTGCAGAAAGACTATTAGTTGTCCCTTAACAACTCTTTGTCTCCTCTTTGTTTAGAGGTAAAGTCACCAGCCTGGCTGGTGTAGCTCAGTGGATTGAGCGTGGGCTGGGAACCAGAGGGTCCCGGTTCGATTCCTGGTCGGGGCACATGCCTGGGTTGTGGGCCAGGTCCCCAGCGAGGGCCATGTGAGAGACAGCCATACATTGCTCTTTCTCCCTTCTTTTTCCTCTCTCTGAAAATAAATAAATAAAATCTTAAAAAAAAAAAAAGAAAACAAATTTTCTAAAAAAAAAAAAAAGAAGTAGAGTCACCAAAATTTCTCCAGTTACATACATTCAAGCTCATCACCAAATTTTCTAGCCTCCTTCACAGGTAGATATGGTCCTGTGGCGATTTCTAGCCAATGGGATGTGAACAGAGTGATGGGTGCCACCTCCAGGTTGCCCTTTAAATGGAAAGGATGTGCCTTCTGTTTCCCTTGCCCTCATTCTTGCCGACTGGAATACTAGTATTACTAGTATGATGGTAAATGGGTAAAAGCCGGACTAGCTGTTTCAAGCCACAAGGCGGAAGTCATACAGTAAACATGGCAAAGCAACAAGATAGAAAGGCCTAGATCTCCAATGCCATCAAACAAGAACTGTTTGTCTGGTCTTTGACACGGGCAAGACATAATGTCCTGCCTTGTATTTGTCCTATTTTTTGGTCTCTTTATTACAACAGCCCAACCTATACCTTAACTGATAGTCAGCCACTTGTCCACCACATTCTAGCTGCATCAGTCCTCTTTCTTCTCTTCTGCTACCCCGGGGTCTTTGCACTGGGTATTCCCTCTACTTGGAATGCTTTCCCCCGATCTCTGCATGGCTAGCTCCTATAAGGTTTTACTATTTCACCTAAAATACCCTTCCTTCAGTTGCTCTCCATTAGACAACCATGAGTCCTTCACGGCACCCATCAGCACTTGAAATTTTCTCATTTATGTTTATTAAGTGTCATTCTCTGCTGGAATAAAATCTTTATAAGATCAAGAACCTTGTCTGCCTCATTTCCTGCTGAATCTCCAGTGCCAAGAAAGTGCTTGTATACAGTAGGTGTTCTATTAGTCTCTGTTGTGTGAATAAATAAACAGATGAATTCATAATAAACGATGCCAAGAACCTCATCCTTTGGACACTTTTCATAGGTCAGCCTCCTTTACCCAGTGAAATTAGGCTAAATTAGGTAACAATAATGACTTAACACAGGATTAACGCAAGAACGCTGACAAGTCTCTTTTATCACCATTATCAAGTAGTCTGATTTAATGAAGAGAAGGAAACACAAAAACAGTAAATGAATCTCTGCTTTGATCATTTAAAACCTAACTATGAAAAAGATCATGGAAATATTATCCCTAAAGAACAGTTTCTCTCACCTGGCTAGTATAGCTCAGTGGATTAAGCACTGCACACCAAAGGGTCACCAGTTCAGTTCCCAGTCAGGGCACATGCCTGGGTTGCAGGCCAGACCCTCGGTAGGTGGGCCCATGAGAAACAACCACATATTGATATTTCTCTTCCTCTCTTTTTCTCTCCCTTCCCCTCTCTCTAAAAATAAATAAATAAAATCTTTAAAAAATTGTTTTAAAGAATAGATTATCTTAAGTCCTAATATAGATTATTGAATTACACTGACTCCAAAACACCAACTATTGCGAGACATACCATTGTTTTGTATCATGAAAAAAGGAAAAATGCTGCTATGATAGAGTATGTTATTGTTCCCAATTTCTGTCTCCACTGCTCCCACCCAGACACAGAGGGTGGGGTACACTTCCCCACTCCATTGTCAGGATTAGTCATATGACTTGCTTTGGCCAATTGAATGCGGATGGATGTGACAAACGCCATATCCAGGCAGCTTTGTGCTTGTGAGGTTAGATGGAGCTTTTGCTCTTCCCTCAATTATGAGAGAATGTACTGACTAGTTATTCCGCGTGAATTCTAGAATGACATTTGTAGCTTTGCAGAGCCAAGCCAAGTCCAGTCAAGCCAACACAGCAAAGGCCACTGGAGGTACAGTCAACACACAGCCCTGTAAGCCACTGAGATGCTGATAACCACAACAAAAGCTATGACGATTAAACTAGGTACCACCAATTGTAAACTGCTTGTTGATTTCACAGATTTTAATATGTGAACAAATGCATGTCAGACTCAATAAAATATGGTGTGTATTATATATATTATATATCAACACAAGATATATAACAGGTACACAATAAATATTTGTTGACTTGACATTATGTATAAGATGATGTGGAGTTCATATTCTTAGTGAGAATTTTTTTGACAAACACTTTTTCTTTTTAGCATATTTTATGTAACAGTATAACTTCAGGTATTAACTATAACAGAAATGAAACTTTATATAGCAAGCAAAGTTCAAACCTAAAAAAGGTAAGCCATGACTTTTCACTATGTCTCATCTATCCCCACTCCCCTACTACTCATGCAATTTTTTGACATATCTCAATGGGCTTCCTCCTCTATCTGTCCTGTTTCATAACCCATGCAGCTAGGTCTTCTATGACTTGGGAAGGTAGGGGTCACCAGAGAACAAATGTATTGAAGGCATGCCTGCGAAACAAGTTTTTCACACACACACCGCCCCCACCCAAACTAGATAAGAGGCTGAAGCGGCCAAAGGAGGGAAGGGGCGGAAGCACACAAGCCACAGCTGCGTTAGGGACATATCGTTGTCTGCCAGAGGAGGCACCATCCATGGTCAATACCTGGAACAAGGAGGAAGCCATCTCGGAACATCGCCCACAGTATATGGCCCGACATGGTGTTATAAATGAATCGCAATATGTAACTTGGACATTTTTACCAAGAAAAAATAAAATACTAATGGTGACGATGATAATAATATAATTGTAAACCTTCATTGAGCAGAGCACTGACCATATACCTAGCAACAGGCTAAATGATTTACATAAATGATCTCATTTGCTCCTTGCAGTAAGTAGTAATCTTATGTGTTAGTCAGCTATTTCTGCAATAATGCTTTGTAACAAGCCACCCCAAAGCCTGGTAACTTACAGCAATGGGCATTTATTATCTTTTTCATCAGTCTTCAGGCCAACTGTGGTTTGGGTGTTTTGGCTAAGCTCTGCTGCATGCCTCTGCTTCAGGCTGTGGGAGGAAGACTTGGCTCCAAGGTGTGTGTGTGTGTGTGTGTGTGTGTGTGTGTGTATTGGATTCAGATCTGCTCCATCTGACTCATCCTGGGAAAAACAGCTACCTGGGACACGTTCTTCTCATGGTGATGGCAGGGGTGCAAGAGGGCAAGTGAAAACCCCTGATGCCAGGCTTGGAACTGGCACAGTCACTTCCGCCCACTCTCCACGACCAAGACCAACACTGACAGAGAGGAAAAACGCTCTTCCCCAAGGGACATGGGACTAAATATTGTCTCAACGATAATGAAATACACAGCAAGGTAGGTATATAGGTCTTTTACACTTGTTTTTCGGACAAGTAAACCAAAACACAGAAAGGTTATGTGAGTTGCCCAAAGACACGCAGCTAAGACATGATAAAGCCAATATTCGAATCCAGCCTGTCCGATTTCAGAGTCTAGGATCTTAACTAATGCCTGATGTGATTTTAACAAACCAGACTCCAGATGGCACTACAAAAAGAAATTCAGAGGCAGTGGTAATTTTGCACAAATAAATGGGACCTGAGGAAATGAAGTAAGCAAGATAAAAGACTCTATTTTGAGATCCTAATCAATAAAGATGATTTTTCTCATTAGCTTTCACAGTTGCAGGAGCTTATAGTGTAAAGACCCACAGAAGGATGTGGGTCCATTTATTTTTAGATTCCCCTCACGCCATACAACTATGTTAACATTTTATCTATTAGAATACTACTTTTGTTACTTATTTCCTATCCACCTACTTTGAAAGGAAAATCTCATTTATTTCTGATAATTATGAGTAACCTATGAAGGAAATTATGAGTAACACAATAAAGTGTCCCCCTGTAAAAACACTTGGGAGCTTCAGTGGCAGTCATATTAAATCTATAATAAAAACAGTGAAGTCCAATAAAATCATTACATTCAAACCATAAAAGGCATGCAAGCGATCCTGAATAGAAACAAAAAAACCAGAAGCATGATTGAAAATATGAGAACCAAGATTCAAATGTCACAGATGAATCCTTTGGAAATGTTTTTAAGAAGAGAAGCGAGGATCTGAGATGGATGAGAAGCAGGAGCGAGTTCGCTCTCCATGGGACTTCTGATGGAGACTTCAGTTCACGCAGTTTTGGTGTCTTGGAACGGCAACAGACGGGCTGTTTTTGAACTCCATATGCTTCCTGTAGCATAAGTATTGCAGAAGAATGATTTTTTTCTTCCTCCTACTGCAGCAAAAGAATCTAATGTCATGAAACAGAATCCTAAATCAATGTTACAAGTAAAACCCAAACCTGCCATGAGACTCCCATTTCTCACTCTAGCCTTCTCTATTATTATAACGAATTCAATTTCAGATTACAGCTGTGGTTATTCATTTCCCTTTAGAATAAGTATAAAGCTGAAACATCTTCCAAAATATAAAACCAAATAGTTACAACTTAAACTACCCACTTTGCATTGTTTGAATCTTGACTTAAACAAATCAAATGTATAAAGACATCTGGAAGCAATTTCAATATTAGGAATGTTGGTAATTTTGTTAGGTGCAATTGTATTGTGGTTACTTTTCTTAAATAGTAATATTTATTTCTTATAAATTCATTCTGAAATATTTACAAGCAAAGTATTATGCTATCTGGGATTTGCTTCAAAATGCTTAGGCATTGTTGGGAGGGGGAGTGCAAAATGTTGATAATTGCCAAAATTGGATAAGTATCCAGGGGCTTGTTACCTTAATTTTTTACTTTTATGTAAAGTTTGAAAACTATAATAAAGAGAAAACCATGTAAAAATACCCCAAAAAGCCACTGTAAGAGAAATCAAAAGATGTCTTGAACAATGAATAGATTTCTCTCTAAAGTAAAATAAGTTCTAGGCCATATAACTTGAAACATGCTTAAAACGACATCACCATCATGTTCACAAGCAACACAGCACTTCAATGGTCTTTAATATGTGTCTGCATGCTTACACTATGTGGGTAAATTATATGATTTGTCCTGGAATGGAAAACAGCTGTTCTCCAAAACATGTAAGAAGCAAACACACTTTATATCTGTCCTTTTCATTGACTTTAAGTTAGGAGGAGCCAAGGTTGAATAGTGATGAATGAAGGGGGTTCATACCATAAGCTTATTGTGAGCCAGGCACTGATCTAAGAACTTTATGTTTATGAACTCATGTTAACACTCAAAACTACCCATTGATGTAGATATTGTTGTTCTTTACCTATCACAAGTAGGAAAACCACGGTGCTGAGAAACATTACATAATTTGCCCCATGTTGTACTCTTGGTTAATTAATAGCAAAGCCGTATTCGCATGCAGGGCGCCTGGCTTGTGTCTGATCCATTAATCACCGTGGAAAGAGTATTTTGTAGAGTTGTTCTTTGTTTAGGCCTTGGGGGTCCTGTCTCTTTTATTCTTATAAAAATAAAGCAACTCTTTGACATCAGAGTATTTCTTTCATTTTGTCATGCACTTCAAAATTATTTCTCCCAACATAGTCATACCAGCCCCATAATATTCAAAGATATTTATTACAGATGTTTATTTGTGACATGATTTCAAAGAACAGAAAACATCACAGCGAATTCTACTGACTGATTTAAACCAGGATAATTTTGAAACACAGCTCAGACACTATAGCAGTTGACAATGACATCTCTCTTATGTGTGTGTCAGCCTCTGGGAAACGACCTTACATGATTTTTTCTTACCCCCTGATGCTTTCAGATGGTCTTTTGCAAATTCTTTTCAGCTCAATAAGTTGATATCACTGCTGTCATATTGCTAAAGTTAATAATGAAATCTATTTCTCTCATTCCATATATATTGTCTTTATTTGGGAAAAAAGTCTCTTAATCTATGGGCCACATCATAACAGCCTTTGAAAGAGGTGACTTTAATTTGGAAGACTTTTCATAGGTATTTTTAGAAATGAATTAGTGTGAGTCTACATGGGACTTCAAATTGACTTATTTAACTGAATTTGTCATTGAACTTGTGAAAAGAATTGCTTGACTGAGTTTTTGAATAAATTTGTGAAAAGCGACTTCTTGGAATTAACTAACCATACTGATTTGATTGCTCACCATAGTTACATCCACCTCTGAATGAAATACTTTTTTATTTTAAATAAAAACTGCATTTTAATACAGAAAAACTATTTTCAGGTAATTTAGTGGTAACATTTATTACTATAGAGCAGCAGTTACTGACAAGATGCCTTGACACCTTGTAATTTGAAGTTGCAATACTTTATAAATACAGTATATCCTGACTCCCTCATACTTTATATTACCTATATACATGCATTCTATGCAATAAAAGAAGAGTCTTTCTTTATGTAGAATTCTTTCAGAATTACCCCAGAACCTTAGGGAATGAAGTCTGACCTAGATATTTCTCTTTAAAAAATAAGAAAGAAACAAAACAAAACAAAAATAAATGAAAGAGGGAAAGGGGAGAGAGAACTAGTTAGAAATAACAACGACAATAACAACAAAAAAGATGGATTATTATTTCTCTACAATAGTGATTCTCAACCCTGGCTTCATATGATTGTGGTGACTTTTTAGTCTTTATGAGAAATGTTTAAATAGCAATGGAAGACTAGTTGAACTTGTAATGATGGAGAAAATTCCCTCCTTTGAGCTTCCTGATCTTATCATAAAGAAAATACAACTTACATAAGTTTGAATTTCAGTGGGATAGTGGAGTGAAGATGGGAATTCATTCATTATTCTTTCAACTGGCCAACAAGTATTTATGTGCTGTCTACTCTTCAGTAGTCACTGCATTAAGAGTAGGGATGCAGGGTGTCTGGAGGAGAACAAAACAATAAAAGAAGAAGAATAGGGCCTGCTCTGAAATCCTCCCTGTGGGCCTCAAGCTTGAACCTATGTTAATGCCAACATCAGTCAGGTTGGCTGGGCGAGGGACAAGAGACAGAGAGAATAACACGATCGCAAGGACCAGGTTAGTCCACTAGTTACTTTCATTCATGGAATAAAAACACATGATATTTAACTGGACCTAAGAGATCATCTACTTTTGTTTTATCGACGTGTAATGTTAACCTCAGAGGGGTTAATAACTAGCCTGTGATCATGCAAGACAGAGCTGCATGGCCCAGATCGCGGACTATTACATAATGCAGTCTGTGTTCAAGTCAAAACCTTCTCAGAAGAGGTTTGTTTTTGTTTTGCATTCCAAGTTCCTGAAGAAAAAATTGAAAGAAAATTGTCTCTTGGTAAGAGTCTTTGTAAAATAAAAAGGACCAACTTCTAATTGAGCTAATCCTAGTGTGAAATTAACTAGTATCATTTCTAGTCAGTTCTACTTTACTGCCCTGTAGGGTGAGAAACTATAAAAAAAAAAGGAGTATAGGTCTTGGTCCATTTCCTTCCTAACTACAAGTTGTTTTAAGGTCAAACACTGAGAACATTAGCGGGAGATGACAAGATAGTACTATTGTGAATACAGGGAGTGAGGGTCTGAGGAGAGATGACCTAAAAATTAAACCCCAAAGAAAATTACAATGAAGAATTACAGTCAGACATACTTTCCCACATCATCTTTGAGGGCTAATCTGCAAAATGGGAAGGACATAGAGCAATCTTTCTAGTGATGAGGGAAATGCTGATCCATACTGTAATGAAATTCCATTTTACACTTATTTGTTGGAAATTTTAAGAAGTCTGACAATATCAAGTGTTAAGAGAGTGTTATCAACAGAATCTTTTGTAAATGGCTGATGGAAGTGTAAAGCCATGTTGAGTGTAAAGTTGAATATTCACATACCCTATAAGCCGGCAATTACAGTGCTAGATTTAAACTCTTGAGGTGAAACTGGAGGCATTTGTAAATCTGTTCATGGCAACATTGTTGTAATAGAAAAATATGGAAGCAGTCCATTGCTTCCTGTCCACTGACAGGAGAATGGATGGATAAAGTGTGTATATTCACCCAAAGGATGTCATACAGCGGTCAAAACAAACAAGCTACCTGGTGGTGAATCTCAGCAAAATAATGTTGAGTAAATAAAAAGGTCACAAAAAATAACATCTAGCATGGACCTCCTTTTTAAGTTAAAAATAACTACATAATATGCCCTTTAGAAATACATATAGTATTATTAAACTATATTTTTGAAAAATCATGGCAATGATACATACAAGAATCAGGATAAAGAGAACTTCGGGTCGAGGAAATAAGGAGAATGTGATGAAGGAAGGCCACTCCAACAGAGGTAAGCTATTGTCAATACTCTAGTTCTTGAGTCGGTGGTGGGTTCACTGTATGTTTTATTTTATACACAGATTAATAGGTAATTGCATTAGTTATTTATTGCAGCATAGCAAATCATCCTGTAACTTAGCAACTTAATACTATAAATAATTATTTCACATAGTTTCTAGGGTCAGGAATCTGGGTGCAGTTTGGCTGGGTGGTTTTTGCTCAGGGTCTCTCATGAAGTTCCAGTCAAGCTGTGAGTCAGGGCTGCAGTCTCTAAAGGAGCTGAAGGATCCGCTTTCAATATGGACCATTCACATGACTGTTGGCATGAGGCTCAGCTCCTCACCACATAGGACTATTCACGACATGGCTTCTTTAGATCAAGTAATGAGAGAGAGAGAGAGGGAAAGAGAGAGGCAGAGGGAAAGAGAGAAAAAGGAAGAGAACCTAAAATGGAAGCTGCAATGTCTTTTATAAAACTAATATCAGAAAGTGACACACTGTCACCTCTGGTGGATGCTATTGATCATACAGACCAACCCTGAGACAATGGGGAAGGGAGCCCATAAGGTGTGACTACCAGAAGGCAGGGGCCCTTGGGTACCATCTTGGAGGCTGCCTACCACCATAAAACAAAAAAGAACAATGCATGAACCAATGATGAAAGTGTGTCAGAAGCAGTTATGTATGCCTGAGGTTGGAAAATAAATGCATTCAGCTCTGAAGACAACAAGATACAGAGGAAGGATTGAAATGAGTTGGAACTTTAATTCTAGCTCCACCACTTTCCAGCTTTATGACTTGGGGCAAGTTATTTGACTTCCTTCCATTTGTAAAAAAAGGATGAGGATATTTGCCTCTTTAAAATTCTTTTATTATGAAAATATTCAAACATACACAAAATAGTATAGTATAATTAGATCTATATATTCATCATCTTGAATCAACAACTTTCTAGGTCTTACTATATTCGCTTCTATTTTTCTCCTCCTGAAGTGTCCTAAAGCAAATCTCTAACATTGTATTATTTTATTCCTATACACTTCAGTATGCATTGCTTTAAAAATATGGATATTTTTATAGACCCACACATAAAATTAATAATGATTCCTTTGCAATAAATACATATATATCAAAGCTATAATTCAAACTTCTTTAATTAACTCAGAATTTTTTTTTTTATAGTTACGTTTCTTAGAATCAGGATCCAAACAAGGTCCACGCATTACACTTGGTTTGTTATGCCTCTCAAAATCTTTCAATCTTGGGAAGTCCTTCTACTCACTCCCGTGTTATTCTTCTTTCTTGTTGAAGAAGTCCAGTAGTGGGCCTGTAGAATACCTGATATTCTGGATTGGTCTGTTTGTTTCTTTGTGAAGTTGTTTAACTTGTTCTGTTCCCTCGTATGTCTCTGTAAAATTAGAAGTTAGACCTAAAGGTCTGATGAGGTTTAAATTTAGCTATTTTGGCAAAAATATTTCATAGGTGCTGCTGTGTACTTCATAATGCACATCAGGAAGCACATCTGTGTGGACTCCCTGCTCCTACTGATGTGGAGATTGGTAAATAGTTACAGGTGGTATCAGCTCAGGGCCTCCATTGCAAAGTTCCCCACCAGCCTGTTACCTATTGATCATTGTTGCCTGAATCAACTATTTCATAAGGAATTGCAATATGGTGATTTCCTAATTCTGTTTTTTTTCCCTCTTTTATTAAATGAAATTATTTTACAGAAGAACTTTCTCTCGTCAGCCTGGGCTGTTCGGGTACTCTATTAGAAGAGACTTGCTGTTTCACATCCTCTCAGCTGCTTCATATCATAGCCGCTGCGGAAGCAGCCTGCTCTATGCAGGTGTAACCTAACAGCACCTCTCCTACACTGCATACACCTCCTGTTTTGCCCCTGAGTTCCTCTGACTCCATGAGGGTGGGATATCTGCCCCGCACTTACCTGACAGCTTAGAAGTGTCAGGGCCTACAGCAGAAAGCGGGAAATTTGGACCAATGGGAGATGAAAGCTGGTAAATAACCGTTCCTCTCTTCATCAAGCTGACAATTATGAAGTATATTCTACGTGGCAAGTCAAGAGCCCCAGAAGACTCAAGGCCTTATTGCCCACAGTGATGACTAACTTGAGAACACCCTCATATTGACTTTCCCCGTTTCGCTCTCCTCATTCACTGCCATTTCCTGAGATGGCTGTCCAAAATAAACTGCCTCAAAGTAAGCCCTTGTCTCAGGTTCAGCTTTCAAGGGTGTAAGCCTGGCTAAAACACCACTAAATATAATTCATACAGGAAAGGCAGGATAAATGCTGAGTTCTTTCATTATATTGCAAATATTCAGAGTATTGCCCTAGTTATGTCTCATAGTGAACTCAAGGATTTATATATCGGTGAATTTCAATTAGCTGTGGTTCTTACTCTGTTTTCACGCTCAGATTGTCCCCTTTTCAGCCAGTGGGAGCTTCTTTATGCTGACCGCTTTGTCCTTTTAACCTAACCCGTTAGACTTTAGACTTCTTGATTTCTAGCATAACAGGGTGTTTCAGGCTCATCGTGCACATTTCTTGCTCCGGACCTGGTGGGTGCCATTCCTCCAAAGAGCCTTGTTCCTTTTGATAAGGAATGATGTATTGAAATTACAACATGAATGCTAAAGATCGCAACAAGATTACTACTAATTCTAGGCCTTTTTAAGGGACAAAACAAGTGTGTGTTTCTTTTTCCTTCAATAAATGTATAATTTGGGGGGATATAAGAAATACTTTTTAAAATGAAAAAATCACAAGTTCATAGTATTTCCAATTCATCTTTACTATTACCTAGATTCTACTTACTCTGAAAATCATCATGCCTATTATAATATACAAGAATAGTTTGAAAGTAGTAGTATCTACATTTCTCCTAGTAAAATGACTACTGACTAAAGTTTAAGATTTCTTTCTAGGTCTATTTATCCTGAGAACATATTCCACTATGTATATTCCACTATGTACAGTGATTACCCTATTTTCTAAAGTCATTTAATAGTTTACCTGGTGTGGTTATCCCACCAATTTAATATATAGTTAGGGCATTGCTTCAGTTGTCTTCAAATTTTAGGAATCACATTTTCCTTTTGAACTTAAAATTATTTTAAATATGTAAAATATATACATGCTTCTAAAGTCAAAACTATATGGTCAAGTTGTATATTCAGAGCAGTCTGCTTCCATGCCTGTCCCTCTAACAGTTCCCTCCCACCCCAAGATATGCAAATATATGAGGTCTGTCCAGGAGGTATCCAGCCAAGTAAGTGAAAAACAGAGACACTTACTGAAGAAGATACAAGATACAAGAAACATTGTATACAGGAACATGACACCTCAGTTCTCTCCAAAGTAGGCATCTTGGGACCTCACACAGTTCTAGTTACCATAAGCTGCTCCGTCATACTTTCCTGAATCTCATCGACGGTCTGAAATTTCTTTCCTTTCAAAGGTGATTTTAGTTTCGGGAAAAGCCAGAAGTCACAGAGTGCCAAATCTGGGTTGTAGGGGAGCTGAGTCACCTGAGTGGTTTGATGTTTTGCCAAAAACTCTCCACAAGGCATGATGCATGAGCTGGCACGTTGCTGTGATGAACCTGCCAATCACCAGTTGCCCATAGCTCAGGCCTTCTGAATCATCTGAATAGCTTCCATGGAGGAATGTTCAAGCTTAATGCAAAAATTTGATGCAGATTCATTTCTCTACTCTCTCATTTTGAATGCAGTGGTGGGACAGTATACATGCTCACTCAACAGTGTCTATTGCCCTCACTGACTAGTACAGTGAAGTCATCATTGTTCATGCATGAGCTTTCCAGTCCACTCTCCTTGGCTGCCAGGTTACATCGATGTCACACAAACCATTCTCAATATTAACAATGGATGGACTTTTTCCAGATAGACCTTGTATATTCATAGTTTACCTATCTTATAAAAAACAGCATACTATACTGTTCTATACCTTTTTAAAAAATAAACAAACATGTATTCTGGAGATCATTCCACATCATTTCATTTTTTAAATTTTTCCATATCATTTTAAAGAGATGGTCCTCATTCTTTTTCAGAGTTCCACAGTGTGTTTCATTGCATGGCTTTACCCTAGTTTATTCACCAGTTTTCTACTTGTGGTTATTTGGTTTATTTCCAATCTTTTGTTATTACAAATAACACTACAATAAATAACCTTGTGCATAAGTCATTTGTATTTTTGGATTTCTGGGTCAAAGGGTAAACATATAACTGCATGCCATTTTCTAGGGATTATCCAATTCCTTTCCATAGGTGCTGTGTATCATTTTACATTCTCAATGTCAATGCGTGTTCCTGTTTTCCACAGCCTGCCAAACCACTAGATGGTCCAACTTTTGGATTTTTGCTAATCTGATTACTTACCTCCTTTTATCATTCTGCCCGAAGATATACCAGGAGGCTTTCATCTGCTTTTGGAAGAACTCTCTTAGCATAAACAATAGGTGATTGTGTTGAGGGTGACAGAAGGAGGGTGGCAGCCATGTCCCTATCTATTCCACTCACCTAATCATGGAAATGCCAAAGCCCAAAGCATTCACGATCTCTGTTAAGACCTTGTATTTCCAAAGGCTGGTTCAGGTTTGCAGCCAAGGTGGGGAAAAAAAAGGACACGAGGTATGACCTCACTTCTTTCTAAGGTCAATAGAAAGGAAAGGAAGTGAAGTCTGCTGGTACTTTACCAGCTTTAGGATCCTGAGAAAGCTGGAGGAGGAACATCTTTTGTCAGTTTGCTGTCTTCAGAATAACCCCAATGTCAAACGGATGTCCTTGTGTATGGCTAGAGGTTTCCAGATGGTGGAATGTCCACTCTTTAACCTGCATGGCTGCACACACCCAGGATACTTTCTTCTGCTGCTTTGTAAAACGAAATGTCATGGTTGGAAAATTTTTTTTCTTTAGCGTCTTCCATTTCCTTGTATCCTTATGGGTGATTCTGCGCCACCCCTCTCCCTGCCCAGGGAGGATATTTTGGCAATATCCTAAAACAAATCTGGTTGTCACAACTTGGAGAGGATTACTGCTGGCATCTAATGAATAGAGGCCAGGGTCGTTGTTAAACATCCTACCATGCACAGGACAGCACCGCCCCCCCTTCCCACAGCAAAGAATCATCAGGTTCAAAATGTCCACAATGCCAAGGCTAAGAGACCCTACTGTATTCTTTCTTTATGGGACACATATTCACAGACAGCCTTAAAATGACTACAGTGGGTGGCAGAGGAAGGGCAGGATCACAGATACTCCCTCCCCTGCTCCTCTGAAAGTCACTGGCAATTCAGAAATCTCTTCAGTCAAAGAGACTCTGAGGAGTTATATATTTATCTGGAAGATTAAAGAACAAATGCCATTTTAACCTTCCAAAAACTGATTATCATTAGGTATAATGCAACCTTTTAACTGTAAGTATAAAGGAAAGTGACGATTATTTAAAATAAATGGAACCCAAAGTCCCATGAATAATCAAAAACTTGGTTAATAGAGTATGACCAGAGAATAATACCCTTGGCTTCTGCGGAGAAATTAAAGTACATGCTGTGAATTGGTATTAAGGAAATTGCATGAAAAGTTAGTCTTGAGGTGATTTTGAAGAAACGGCCTCAGGTGCACAATATATCATATTCAGCCTTTCTCTCTTGTGTTTTCATGACTTCTTTCACCTTGGATAACCCAGGAGCTCAGGCCTTGGAACTTCTTGGAATGGTAAGGTATCTCACTCTCCACATTTATTTTCATCTAGAGCAGACCTGAATTTTATTGCCAGGAGTTTGTTATCTCTTTCAAAGGAATTATTTTTGAACTTCAGTTTTCCTTACTTATGTTGTGGGCATGGGCTGTGCTTAAAACTTATGAGTGTATTTCATTTAACTAAAATGTACCCCTGAAGAGTTATGCCTAAATTGAATGTTTGGCAATAAAATCGAGTTTTTATTTTTTATTTTAAAGATTTTATTTATTTATTTTTAGACAGAGAAGGGAGGGAGAAAGAGAGGGAGAGAAACATGAATGTGTGGTTGCCTCTCACATGCCCCCTACTGGGGACCTGACCTGCAACCCAGGCATGTGCCCTGACTGGGAATCCAACCAGGGACCCTTTGGTTCCCAGGCTGGCAACTCAATCCACTGATCCACACCAGCCAGGGCCAAATTTTTAAATCACAAGGGAAATTTGCCATTCAAAGAGAGTCTGAGGCCGAAACTTCTGCAGAGAAAAGCATCGTTTTTCCAAAGTGAATAATTATTCTTTAGTTTGCTCTTTTTAAGTGCAGTTTTTAATGTAGCCCAAGTCCAGTCCAGTATTATGCATGATGCTAGTTTAAAACATATTATGAATTTGAAAAAATTTGGAAAGTTGAAGAAAGTTTTGCAAGTTATTTTTAAGAGTGTAAAACTGAGTATAACAAGGTTTTTAACACTTGTTTGGAGTGGTAAGAAAAAAATGCTAGACATACTTGAAAAAAGAATAGGTAGCATTATGTAAATGATAACTACATAGACAGCAATGAGGAAAAAAAAGAATGCTTGGCAACTCGTTATTTTGAGAAACTGTAATGCTGTAGACCATGGATTCAGAAACCAAATTGCCTGGGCTCACATCCCTGCATAGTGTGGCCTTAGGCAATTTATATGACTTGGCTGCGTCTCAGTCCCCTCATGAGAAACATGGAGAAAACTAATATTATCTACGTGATGGGGTTGTTTTGAGGATTAAGTGAACTAACACACAATCTATAATAAAATATTAGGGTCAGAGGCACAGTTTTCAATACTAGATGAGCTTCCTTCTAAAGAGGTGGCCCTCCGCACCCTTGTGGGAGGTGTGGCTGCTTCCGCCTGAGTGGCTCACAGGGGTCAAACGACCCTCAGCGAGGCCAAGGACTCGGGCAAGGGCAGAGGACAGTCCTTGGGAAAAAGAACTCTGTCGGCTGCGCCACGCCACCCTGGTTGGGAGCGGAGAGCAAGAGAGCTGAGAACCCCGCGTGAACTCTGTATCCCCATCTCCACCAAGCCACAGTTCCTGAAGCCCCGCAGCCGCAGCGGCCGCCATCACGCCAGTCCAAGACCACTGCCCGGGGCTGGTGACGGATAGGAACCAGCTTTCAAGAGAAGGCGACCGACACTCTTTCTTCAGGGGGGACGGGGGGCGCAAAAAGAGACCCTGTTCATGACACAAATATTTATGTGTGCCCACTCTGTGCTGGGCGCTGGGAATGCTCCGATGAATTGCACACGGCTTACAATCCAGGCGCTGGAGCAGCACTCAACGCCCAGGCAGACCTTGCTACCACCCGGGACTTCTGTCAGGCCAGGACCAAAAGAAGTGGGAGGAGCTGAGGCTTTTATTCAACCTCGTCTTCCGGGATTCACCTCCAGAGCCCCGCCCCCTCGGGGCTTTCACGGCTGTGCCGTAAAGTAGAGAACAGTCTTGGTTGCAGAACAGCCCGCCTTGGTCTTTACGACAGGCCGCATTCCCAGCCTCTAAGTATGGCGTCCCCCATTTAGGTGTCGGTCGTGGTTTCTAGCCCGTCTGGCCGGTGGCAGTGCTGAGCTACGATAGTTATCTATTTAGACGGTGCTGCAGAAAGCTGCAGTTAAATTTCGTTTCTGATCACAGCTCCAGGAACCCACGAGCTTCTGAGGGCCAGGAGTTGCTACTTACTTCTAGTCCCTGCAGGTTCCTCCTCTGCCCCTGGTTTGTTTCCCCGCGCCCCATCCGGACACAAGTCCCTGACACTCCCAGACTCAAACTATGAGTCTTCCGCAACTACTGTTGCGCTCGCCCCGTTATCTCCGAGCCTCGGGTACCCCGTGTCAACTGTGGTGGTCCCAGTCCCTCGGCACCATCTCCTCGGTGGGCTCCTGGCGTGGTCAGTCCTCCAAGTCCCCGGCCTACTGGAACCAAGTGGTGTCAGAAGCGGAGAAGATCGTGGGCTATCCCACGTCCTTCATGAGCCTCCGCTGCCTGCTGAGCGACGAGCTCAGCAGCATCGCTCTGCAGGTGCGGAAGCTGGTGGGAACTCAGCACCCTCTGCTTACCACAGTCAGGTGAGCTACTCCCTCCCCTCCGGCACACTCGCACCCACTCGAGTACTTTTTCCTGACCGACACACCATTCCTGCCTCACTCAGAATGGCTTCTGGCTTACCTCTTCCTTTCC
Source organism: Micronycteris hirsuta (assembly GCA_004026765.1). Classification (NCBI taxonomy): domain Eukaryota; kingdom Metazoa; phylum Chordata; class Mammalia; order Chiroptera; family Phyllostomidae; genus Micronycteris; species Micronycteris hirsuta. Next base: position 19,568 of record PVJI01001952.1, on the reverse strand, counting down.
TCAGCCGTTTTAGACATTGGATGTTGTGTTTTCTCTAGTGCAGTCACCTTAACATTCTTCTCTTTGCTCAGTTGAGCGGATGAATGGTTGGTTGTCTTTTGAGAAAACACGTGTACTCCTTTTGCGTTTTTGCTTAATGAAGGTGAAGATGCCTCAGTGATTTGTGGAAGAATTGAGTGTGGATGTGGATTTGAGTCACTTGCTAGAAATGATCTTTAGAAAGTGGTATGAATTCATTTTCAATTCCGCACTATTCAAAAGGTCACCTCTAGAAAGAATGGGGAGCTAGGAGGGAGAGGATAGGCTGAAGGTAGACAGTTCTTCTCAACGAATGTCCCAGGCTTGAAGTAGGACTTTATCCAGTCAGTAGTCATTATTCTCTTGGGGTTTTTATCACTTATGCTGGACTGGTGTGAAATCTGCCACTAGGATTTTCAGGACCACAGCTTTTGTTTCCATTTAAAAAAACCTCACTTTTTTATTTGTGAATACTTTCAAACATGCTGAAAAGTTTCAAGAATAAAAATAGTACAATGAACACTTTAATCAGATTCACCTATGATATATATACACACGCACAAATATTATTCATATGTATATGTAAAATATATATGCGCACACACATTTTTTCCTGAAACATTTGAGGGTATATTGCATACGTCATGGTGATTTGCCCCTAAATTGAGTGTCATTGAGTGTTTCCTTAACATTAGCATAGGAATATTACTGACATGATTACATTAATCAACGAAGACACATTTAATATTGATACAGTATTTTTATTTAATCTATCATTGATAATCCAGTTGTGTTAATTGACCTAATAATGTCCTTTATAAAAGCATTCTTTCCTTTTCAAGTACTGGATCCTGCCTAAGGTCAGATGTTGCATGTAGTTGTCATGTCTCTTTAGTCTCCTTTGATCCTGAGGGACATTTCCAGAGCTCTTCTTTGCTTTTATGACTAGAGCAGTGGTTCTCTAATGGGGCAGTTTTGCCTGCCAGGGAACACTTGGCAGTGTGTGGAGATGTTGTCACATCTGGGGTGTGCTGCTGACATTGAGTGGACAGAGGCCAGAGGTGCTGTAAAACATCCCAGATGCCCAGGACAGCCCCTAACAGTGAAGAATTATGTGCCCCACAATGTCAATAGGACCAAGATGGAGAAACCCTGGACAAAATTATCTTTTTAATTTTTTTTAAATTAAACTTTTATTTTGAGATAAGTGTAGATTCACTTGCAGTTGAAGAAGTAATACTGAGATATCCAATGTATCTTTTAGCCAGTTTTTCCCAGTGGTAACATCTTGCACAACTATAGTGCAATATCACAAACAGAATATTGACATTGATACAGTTAAGATGCAGAGCATGTCATCACTACAAGGATCCCTCATGTTGCTCTTTCATGGCCACCTCCACATCCCTTGCCCATCCCCTTGCTTTAATTTTTGAGACACCTGTAATTTGTTTCTTGCTACAAAAGCAAAAGCAATAGTGGAGTGATTTTATTTCTTGGCATCATTCCTGGTTATCAAGAATGTCATCTTATGAGTGAGCTTCACATATACAATAGCAGGAATTTAGTTCTCCAGAGATTCTAGACGATAGACACTCCACACACAGACACACACTTACTTTAAAGCTCAATAATGGAACTAATGAGTTTATCATTCAGTTTGACAGCAATAACTTTACCGATCCTGTTGAAGCTGAGTACTCCCCTGTCCATCTCCCTGACCCCAAGCAAACTAGATTTTGTGTTTATTTTCATTTTTAAAAATGCATGAGTGTTTCCCTAAGTAATGACATGTTTACTTCCCCCTTTTTGAAATTTATTAATATGGTAGTTTATTGCATATAGTCTGTTATGGCTTGCTCTTTTAATTCATTATTATTTCTAAGATTCATCCATATTGAGTTTAATTGTACTTCATTAGTTTTTCACTGGTGTATAAAATCCTGTTTTGTGAATATGCCTGTCTTCTTTCAGTCAGCTTTTGGGTTGTTTGCATTTTTCTGTATTGTGTGAATACAAAAATACTGCTGTGAATATTCTTTCACATGTCGCCTGGTGTACTTGTCTTGAGAGAATAGATGCAGGAGTATATAGCTCTGGCAGGTGATAATAAATTGTGTTCTAGAGTGGTTGCACTGATTTCACTCTCATGAGCATGCCTGAACTCAGGTTACCCCATGTTCTCACAACACTAGAACCGTGAGGTTTCTTAATTTTTGCTACTCAAATTGTGTGTGTGTGTGTGTGTGATGGGAATGGTAGTGTTAGTGGGAGTTATAATACTATTGTATATTGCGTTGCACTTATTGTAGTCTCTATAATAATAAGGCATTGAAGTGAAAGGGGCACCAAAAAGAGCCTTTTTTTAAAAAAGATTTTATTTATTTATTTTTAGAGAGAGGAGAAGGGAGGGAGAAAGAGAGGGAGAAACAGCAATGTATGGTTGTCTCTCACATGGCCCTCACTGGGGACCTGACCCACAACCCAGGCATGTGCCCTGACTGGGAATCGAACCAGGACCCTTTGGTTCCCAGCCCACGCTCAATCCACTGAGCTACTCCAGCCAGGGCAAAAAGAGCCTTTTTAATGTGTATATTCTGAGGGTTACAATTCATCTACTTAGTTGCCAGACTATCAGATGGAGTCTTGGAGAAGATCCCTTCTGAGGCCACCAGAAACACACTAGATAAAAACCTATAAGACTAATGGCTTTGAAACTTTCCTGATTATACCCTACCCTGCATACCTACTTCCATACTACAGTGCAAGAATGGAAAGGAACAAAATAAATGAGTTTCAGCAGGGCTGTAGTAACATCTATGATTTGCTTTATTTTGTAAGAAAAGAAAGCTAATCTTAATGTAGTTTTATTATTTATTTTGACAATATGCTGCGAATTATTTAAAGTCTACACTCACAGGTAGCTGATGAGCAAAAAACTTTTAGGGAGAGATATATATATGTATAATATATACACACACATATATACATATATATACACATGTATACATACACACACACAGGGTGGAGAAAAAGTAGGTTTACAGTTAATATGGAAAATAATACACTAATTATAAATAATAATACAATAATAAACTCTTGTACTCACAGTTGTAAACCTACTTTTGCCCACCCTGTATGTCTATATACACTGTATACTGTGTATATATATCTGTTTTAGTGAAGACGCAGGCATTTGCTCCATAGAGTAGGCAGAGTGTGGCTATTGTAAATTACAGCTAAAAGCATAGGTCAGGCAGCTATATTACTTCACATGCTATGCACTTCAGTTTTTGACATTTTGTCAGCAAAACATTGCTAATTAGGGAGGAAGATGCTCTCAGCATGTTAGCAAATGGGCACAAAGACAAAGACCCCTTATAGTCATCCTCTTGGGGTTTTAGTTAGGGCCAAACACCGGACTTGGTAATTCTTTTACAGTCCTATTTTATATTTTGAATTTCTATTATATTAAGTAAAATGACCCCGTGGTCATTCATCTACTTAGTTGCCAGACTGTCAGATGGGGTCTTGACCCAATGGTCATTTTACTTTTTGGGTAGGTCTACATAGTGCGTTAGGGACGAATCCTATCCACTAGCCCTAAAGTTTAGATGAGTGATGGCATTTGGGCAAACAGCAGGGAAGAATAAGGAAACCACTGTAATTCATTGTCTACTACCTTCCCTTTCCTTATCTAGGCCACCTTATCAAGAAAAGGGAAAAGTGCTTGGAAGTATATGCTTTAACAGTTTAATACAGGAGTGAGATTAAATTTCAAATCACAATTTAGTAAAATAATGATTTTGTCACTAGGAACAATGTAGAACTTTTTACCCTCATTCTTACATAGTTTTTTGGATCTCTCTTGTAGGCCGCTATTAGAAAAATAATCTTCAATTAATTAATTCAATGCTTATTGAAGTTTATGGAGGAATATATAGGAATATAAAACATGGTATCTGTCAAAGAGTAGACATTTTGTTGGTCACCAATATACAGGGTTTGGCAAAAGTAGGTTTACAGTCGTTCCTTTGGAAAATAATATAATAATAAATAATAATACAGAAATAACCTTGCATACTCACAACTGTAAACCTACTTTTGCTGCACTCTGTATTTACAAATACCTGACAGAAATAATGACTTAAGGCTAATGAATAGTAGAGCTATATTAGCTATTACATCTAGAAATGCTAAAGTAGCCTAGAGTCGTGAAGAACCTTTCCTGAAAAAACTGGGGTGTCATTAGGATGGACGTGTAGAAGTTACATGGGTGAAATTTTAGGGTGGTGGTGGTAGCATATCACACAGTTTTCCCTCCTGATTCTTTTTTCCCCTTTCTTCCTCAGGCTGTCCACCTCTGAGGTGTAGGGAGGACCTTGAAAGCAAGGATACACAGTGAATAAAGCAAAATGAGCAGAGTGAACGCAGCTAGAGTAGCTAAAACAATGTTAAAAAAGAAGAAAATGGGAGGAATCATTCTACGTAATATTACGTTTTATATATAACATTATTGATCAAGACAGTGTCATATTAGCAGAGGAATAGAAAAGACAGATCGATGGAACAGAATAGAGAACCCAGAACCTGGTCAATACAAATATACCCAAGGTTTTGGCAAAGGTGCAAAAGCAATTCAATGAAAGAAGAATAGTCTTTTCAACAAATTCATACAAAGAAATGCTACTCAACAATGAAAAGAAATGAACTATTCACACAACAACTTAGATGAATCTCAAAAGAATTATGCTGATTGAAAAAAATTCAGTGTAATTTCTCAAAAAATTAAAAACAGAATTACCATATGATCCAACAGTTCTACTTCAGGATATGCATCCAAAAGAACTAAAAGTAGGGCCTTGAAGAGAGATTTGTTCACTCATATTCACAGCAGCACTATTCACAGTAGCCAGGAGGTGGAAGCCACCCAGATGTCCATCAGTAGATCAGTGGATAAATGAAATGTGGTATATAAGTATAATGGAATATTAGCCAGCCTCGAAAAAGGAAGGAAATTCCGGCATATGTTACAACATGAATGAATCTTGAAGATACTATGCTACGTGAAATAAACCCGTCACAAAAAGACAGACACTGTGTAATCCCATTTATACAAGGTATTGAGAGTAGTCACATTCAGAGTGGTTGTCCGGGGCTGCAAGGAGAAGGGAGTGGGGAGTTGTTTAACAGGTTTAGAGTTTCAGTTTTCCAAGGTGAAAAGATTCTGGTGCTTGGCTGCACAACATTGTGAATATACTTAAAACTACAGTTAAAAATGGTTAAGGTGGTAAATTTTATGTGTATTTTACCATAATTAAAGAAAAAGTCAATCTCAAAAGTTTATATACTGTATGATCCCATTTACACAACATTCTGAAAGTGACAAAACTGTAGAAATGAAGAACAGATGAGTGGTTGCAATAGTCAGGGATAATGCGGAGAGCGGGGGGAATGTAAATACGTGTTTTGTGGTGATGGAACAGTTTGGTATCTTGATTGCGATGGTGGTTACATGAATCTATACATGGGATAAAAGTTGTATAGAACTGGATACACCTACACACACAAATAAATGCAGTTTAACAAGATGCAGGAAATGGAGTAAGCTCTGTAGTTTTGTTCACAGTAATATACCTATGTTAATGTTTTGGTTGTAATATTGTATTTCAGCTATATATTGGTAGAAGCTGGATGAAGGATAAATAGGACTCTTTATACTATTTTTGCAATTTTTTCTGTGAGTCTATAATTATTTCATTATTTTGGAAAGCTAAAAAAAATCACTTGGAATAGAGAGAAGAAAATGAATGAATGAACGAACAAACAAACAATAAGTAAGCTTGGGAGATAGAAGACTTGTATGATCTGGTTTCATCTCTGTCAGTAGAGAACAGTGTGACCCTAGGAAGTTATTCCACCTCTCTGGGCTTTGGTTTCCTAAGCAATGAAGTAAAGAGTTTCACTAAATGACTTCCAAAGGTGTTGCCAATTCTGGACTAGTGTAGAAATTAGTCTTGTAATTGAATATGGCAAGTAAGGAAGCCATCATACTTCTCAAGGAGGACGTGAGCAGATTTAATGCCATATGGTGATACAAAACTATAGTCCTTTTCCTACTACTTAAAAATCCTAAAACCTCAGAAGACAATGTTTTGCAGACATGTAAACCTGACCTGAACTGAGGAGATTATTTATAGTCTTTCTTTATCCCACTTAAGTTGAGTGTTCTTGCATTTTGCTGCAGAAAAATGTGTTTGATTGCAGAGTGCTGCCTCATATCCTGCTGGAGTGCTGGGAAAAATGCACCTTCCTAAAATAAAAATTGTACATTTGGAAAGACATTTGGTTTCTGGGACTTTGGGTGAGGGGTTGTGGGCCTCCCCCGGTGGGACCATGGTGTATGTAGGATGCAGAAGCCCAGCTCTGCGTGGAAACTGGTGTGGGAGGAGCTGAAGGTGGTAGCAGTGCATCAGCTCCCCACTTCTTCCCAGTACAGCTTGTGCCCTGTGCTTCATTACTCTCTTGCCAATTAAATGTGCTTGTGCAGTATGTATATATTTATTTCTAATCACCTAAATTTCTGCATAAATCAGTATTTTTAGCTTTTATAAATTTCATATAAATTTACTGTCAAGAACTTAATGCTTTTAATCATATGGAGGACACTGAATTGTTTTGAAGGTGATGACATGCTTTTCCTATAGAGTTGATTAAATTTTTGTTGCTTAAACTGCTGATTTTATTGAGCAGTGTGGCTTTGTTTGTTTTAATTGATTACTCTTGACAGAGTTGGCTCTTAGGAGTACATTTTTATTTAAATACTTTTTACTTTTGCCTTCAAAACACTGATCTATATTTCAGATTTAGATAGATGGGATTGATTTAGTATACGTTTACTGGGGACCAATGAAGACACTTAGTCTCTCTCTTAGAGAGTATTGATTCCTTCGTGGAAACTTTTGTTCCTGACTGAGTTTATTACAGTTACTTGGCTACCTAAACAACCTTATTATTCTTTTCTGCATGGTAAAATTCTTCAGAGCTCTTTGAATTTATTATTAGAAATTTAATTTTAGTCTCTTCCATGTTTATGAAAGACCCTTTCTAGATTCAGTTCTGTAATTACTGATGGAAAACCTACATTTCTTATGCAGGACTTTTTCTTGGATGACTAGGAGAAAATTATAAATTTTAATTCATTCCACAAATATTTGAGGTACTCTGGGCACGGGGTGTACAAACAAGAATAAGATAGTTGCTGTTCTTCAGGAATTCATGAGAGACATTATAGTGAGCATGAGTCTGAAATCAGACTGTTTAGATTCATATCCTGGTTGCAGCACAACGAAGCTCTGTGATCTCAGGCAATTTACTTAACCTCTCTGTGCATTAGTTTCCTCACTTGTAAAATGAGAATAATAGTACCTATATCTTAGAGATTTATGAAGATTAAGTGGGAAAATAAAGGTAAAGTGCTTAGACTAGTACCTGACACAGAAAGTATCCAGGTGTTAGCAATTATTATTATTAATTATTATCATTATTAGAAATTCATTTTAGGGGGGAGGCATGCAAATAGAGTACTTCGAGAAAAATAATATGTGTGAACAATATGCTATAGAGACAGAGAGGGAGACAAAAATCTCTTTTTAGAGAAAATTGAAGACTTTCAAAGGTGACATAACATAAGTGTTGGGTCATGCTGGATGAGAAGGCAATGACCAGACAGGGAAAGAAATTGAGACAGAAGGCATTGCTTAGTAAAGTATAGGGAAGTAGTCATTTGGTACGGGCTGAGCATGGGGTAGGATGAGGTAAAAAGGATAGGCTGGGAGTGTCTTCTGCCCAGATACAGTAACTAATGCTAGACTTGCCTTCCACTGTAAACAAATAGAAAGCTGGATAAACCATATGAAACAACTATATTCTTGGAGTGCAGGCAGCACAGGATTGTGATTCTGTAGGTGGGAAGACAAATGAGGTGAGAACTTTGGTCACTCTGACATTCTGCTGAGAGGTACTTTTCATGTAACAGCAGAGAGAGAGGAGACTCAGGCAGAGGATGGTGGAACTGCTGAGTTGAGAGAGATCATATTTTGGAGAAGCCGAGGCCACTGGAAATTGCGGGCAGAGTACAGAAGAGGAGGTAGTATGCAGAAAAAGGCTCTAGATATCTAAGGTGCCCACTTGAGTCTGTTGTCGAAAACTAAACAGCACTTATATAGGATGAAACTCCATGAGGCTGGAGAACTTTATATGAGGTGTGCAGTTCTCGGAGATCTTACAGAATTTGGAGACATTCAAGTTCTGACTGGATAGAATAGAAAGAACTGCTGAACTACTGGGCATTCTAGAGACTCCAGAAAAGTTATGTCTTAGTAATGGGAGTAAATCAGTACTTTTAGATAAATTCCAAAAGTATATCGTATTCTAGAACCTTCCTAACAAAAGCTAAACAGCAAGTCTCTGAAGGATTAAGCTGACCCAGAAGTAATTGAACCGCCAGGCATAGCATTTCAAAACTCTTTAAAGGAAGACTATAAAATCCAGACACTCCACAATAGAATATCACAATATCTAACATTCAATAAAAAAGTTACGGTACATTTCAAGAAGCAGGAAAATATGATCCATACCCAGGAGAAAAATCAGTTAGTAGAAACAGATCCATAAGAGACAGAGAAGATGTAATTAACAGACAAGGATTTATTATAATTATGCTTGAGTATTTAAAGAAAAAGACAAATAATGAAAAACGTTGATTTTTGCGAGTCACAAAGGTAGAGGTCCGGTCTCATCCTCTGCTCACCGTTCGTCCGGCAGCCGTTTGTGCCCTCACTGGAACGTGCTCTGCGCACTGTTGGGGGACACGGAGGACACCAGGTGCTGAACTGCACCCCCACCCCTCATCAGGACTCACATTCAGATAAGAGAAACAGATGTGTGAAACGGGACGTGCAGTAAATGTTACACGTGTTGGGCTCAGACTGTCTTTATGCTAAACGGAGACATGTAGAATAGAGTGGTCCAGTGGGCAGGGGGCTGATGAATCTGGAAAGTCTGGATGAGATGGCGTCATTTGAATATTGAGCATTGAATAGATGTACTTGGGGCGGTGGTGGCGGAAGTGAAGTGGGAATAAGGGATATTCAGGGCTGACAAGACTTGGTGATTTTGAGAGTGAGAATATGTTTAAAATAACCTGAGTAATTGAGTGCTATGTTGAGATACTGTTAACTGGTAGAGTGCACACGGGAAGAGAAACATATTTGAGTGCTGAGAGTAAGGGAAAGTGCTGTAGATTTGTTGAACGTACAGTGTTTGTAGCATGTGAAGATGTCCAAAAAGCAGTTAGGAATGGGTCAAGTGCTCCCAAGGTAGGCAGACGCAGGAGCGAGGGTTGGAAGGTGAGAAGTAAAGCCATGGGTGGGGGGTGCTCTATAATCTCTTACGGATGAGGTATAGAATTGTGTCAGTTATTTGGTGGCAAGCAAAGACATTGACTTTGGATTACTTAAGCAAAAATAGGAAATTTATTGGAAGGAAAAAGGTAGGTCACAGTTTCGAAGGGGGAACTGAAAAATCAGGCCTTAGGAAGAACGGGAGCTGGGACGTTCTAAAGGGTGTCAGTAGCGGGGATTTATAGACAATTCCACTACCATGTAGCACTGCTGTCAGGACATTTTGGCTGTGGCTGTGTTTACTTCATTTTTTAGAACTCTAGTAAGCCTTCTTTTTTTTTTTTTTAATATTTTATTTTATTTTTAGAGAGAGGGGAAGGGAGGGAGAAAGAGGGGGAGAAATATCAGCGCATGGTTGCCTCTCGAGCACCTCTTACGGGGGACATGGCCTGCAACCCAGGCATGTGCCCTGGCTGGGAATTGAACCAGTGATGCTTTGGTTCACAGGCCTGTGCTCAATCCACTGAGCTCAGTCCAGCCAGGGCTGTGTTTACTTCTTATATGGCTCCTCAAGGCTCAAATTCCTGCAGGAGAGGGTCTATTTGGCATTTCTTTTGTTTGTACCTAATGCAGATCAGTTCCTTTACTGGCAAATGGTGTAGTATGATTGGCTGTGCCTGAGTGATCAGCCACTTCTTTGGCTCTTTGGGGGGTAAATACTGTATTTCAGGCCTCACAGAATAAGGGAAAGGAATATTCTTAAAGGAAAAGTGATGAAATGTTTTTATGAGACAAAACGGGAAAGGATTCTGGGCAGGATGCCCCTTGCCTGTATTTACTGCCGCCCCTTCCCCACTTCCTTAGTGTACAGACATTTTAAATGATGCCCCCATCTAACGCAATGTAACTAATCATTTATACTAAAAACATACGAATTCCTCAAAGAGGTAAATCATTGTCAAGTCTAGGACTTGAGTGATGTTTGATCTCCTTTTAATTTTATTGTGATTCAGTTTTTAAAAATATTTTCTTTATGTTTAGACACAGGGGAAGGGAGGGAGATAGAGAGAGCGAGAACCATTGATGTGAGAGAGAAACATTGATTGGTTGCCTCTCATGAGCGCCCCGACCAGGTACCGAACCCGCAACCCAGGCGTGTGCCCTGGCCGGGAATCAAACCAGTTACCTTTCACTTTGTGGGAAGACGCCCAGCTATTTGCCACACCAGTCAGGGCTGTGATCTAGTTTTTATATTCTTCAACCTGTGGGCTAAGTGGTAAAATTTCTCACTACCATTATACTTGTATAGGTACAGGAAATAACATCGAGGCAGAGGAAACACCAAAAATTATTGACACACCATGGTAGAGACTTCTGGTTGCCTTTCTCAAGGCATGCTCATTTTCAACTTTGGAAAAGAAGTGTGGCTCTGTGACTAATTTCTGGCCAAGAAGATGTTGGTGGAAGTATATGGAATTTCTGGAAAATCTCCTAAAGGGATGGGGCCTCCCCTTCTTTGTTCCTTCTTTTAATCTGCTGCTTTGAATGCTGATGCTCTGTCTGGAGCTCTAGAAGCGATTCTAGAGCTTGAAGCTGAGCACCACAATCTATGAATGATAGAGGGGAGAGGAGGAAGGAATGTAGTATCTTTGTGGAGTTTCCACAGTTTTGGATTATCCCATCTTTGGACTTCTTTTCCATGAAAAAGAAGCACACTTCTTATTGCATAAACTGTTAGAGTTTTATGTCATAATCAGTAATACCTGATCCTAGCTAATATACACACCAAATAAGGAATATGTGTTATTTCTTCAATCTCAGCTTCCATTTCAGAGGCATCATTATTGTGTCTCTTGGTGGAAGTATGCTTTCCTTGGGCATAGACACTTTTAGCAGTTCGCAGTCTTAGAGGCAGGAAACAAAATTTGAGCGGTCATTAGTTGTAGTTGTGAGAAGTGTCACATCCAGTACCCAGTTGGGAGAGGGCTGCATCCGCTGACGCACTGTATTTCTCAGCAGTTTCCAGTGTGGTAAGTCACCGCCGGACCCTTGTGTGTGCTGTCGTAGACTGTTTCACCGTGCGTGGGCCTGGCTGCTTCTGCAAGATGGGAAGGGTGCAGGGTTAGAACTAGAGAAGCCCTTGGCCAGTTGGCTTTTGCTGGGAAGGGATTTTGTCCATCAGAGGCACTGTCTAGTAAGGTCTCGCGTTAGCACACAGGCAAGTCCACAGGTCACAGTGTTCGTAGAAGAATGACAGGAAATCATATCCAAATACAGGATAAATATCTCTTCTGAAGAGTTTAAATTGCTCACTTCTCCAGGATGAAAAATGTCGATGGGTTCATTCCTTATGAGGTAAATGGTTTGTCTGAAGGAGTATATCATATTGGGACACTTAGCAGTGACAGCCATCAGGTTGGCCTTGGTGGGAGGAAGTCGCTACCATTGAGTACAGGCGCAGCTGCCATTACCTGCTGCCGCTACTGCCTTGTCAAGTGCTGAATTGAAATGACAGTCAACCTGGGCATCTGCTTATTAAGATCCTCTTCTCAATGGCGGTAGTTTTGTTGAGAACTCATGTGGAATGCAGATATTCTCAGATGCTGGTCCCATTCCCAGACATTTATCCAAATATCCCTTCTCCAAACCAGTCCTCCAGAGGCTTGGGTATTTTCCTTTCATCAGCTAATGATGACCTGGGTGAATGGCCAGAGGTCCATTTAGGGGGTGGAGGGGGGCTTGCACGAGGGATTTGGCCCCCTCTTCATTCAAGAACTGGGTCCTGGATTTGGGTTAGAGGCTACAACTATCTACTGTAGCGTCTCAGATAGGTCTCTGTTCGCTAGACCTGAACTTGTTTGTTTTTGGTTATTTAAATCAAAACATAGCTTTGTGGGATGCCTGTTGATGTGAATTCTTGGGTCTGATTAGTTAAATACAGACAGGGACTTCTGCCTGTCACAGCAAAGCCCGATATCCACCATATTCTCATGCCACCTTGCTGCCTCTCACCATCACCATGCCCACTTTGCTTCTGGCAGGTAACTGCTACCACCGGATCTGGTCTCCCCTGGCCCTCCCATCACTCTTTGAGTGCAGGGAGTCCCTTTCAGTTGTAGTCCCTCCCACCAGAATCCATAGCCCTAGCGCCACTGACGTGATTAGTAATGATTGTGGTGTACCCCTTACCAATCTATTTCTTGTGTCAAGAGTGAGGAGAGAATCCTCTGGAACCTGTTGGGAGACATGCCAAGGGCAGCATGTTATATGAATAAAAGTTTTATATAGTTTGGGTAGAGAAAAGTGGTGAGAGAATAGCATCTCTCTGCTCCTAAGAACCTACCCAGACTGCCAGAACCATTTTCGTATATTGGGAATTGCAATTTAGTTTCAGTCAAGTACCATCATCTGTCATAGTAAATTATTGCCAATTTGAGTAAATTTTGTATTCAACTTGTAATTTTATTTATTTTAGTTGTATAAGAACTATAACCATGCAATATTTTTTATATTCATACATATTGAAATAAAAATCATTTTAGGCAATACTGGATGACTGAATTTTTACCCCTTAAAAATGTTCCATATATTACTCATGGCTGAAGAATACTGATTAGTCCTCTTAATTCTGGGCCCAGTTAATAAAGGTCACTGGGTTTTTAAGTGCTACAGTACTTAATTCTTTCTGCTTAGATTCTAACAAATTAGGATTCAGGTACCCACATCTCTCTTATATTGCTCATTATTACTGTATTTCCAACTGCTTTTCACTAATACTGTGTTCCAGCAGTTTAAACCTTTTTTATCTCATGGCATACATGAACTAATTACTAAAATTTTGCAGCACACCAAAAAATATGTTTTTGCTGATCTGACTAAAAAAGGTATAATTTTGATTGAATTCCAAAAAAGTGACAGCAATTACCTACCCCTCTTTGTTCTAAAGTGACTTTTTAAAAAATCAAGTACCTATAATTGTATGTAAAGATTTTTGGTACCAAGAATTAACCAATCAGATGCAACTTTATTATGTGATGTGACCAATAAGATGCAGCTCTATTATATGACCTGTATTTGTGATTCAAGACATGGTGTTCGCACCAGACAGCTATTGTTGTGTTGGCTGTTGCCAGTTTTAAATTTGACGATCTAAGGATGAAGAAGTCAGTACCCCTGACTAAACAGTCTGGTATTGCATGTTTTAAGAATTCTTGTAGCACACCAATGGAAAATTGCTGCTGTATTCTATAATTGTCCCTTCTTTATTCTTCTATAGGATCCAGAATTTTCTCTCACTCGTGTGTGTGTTTGTGTTTTAAACACCTTATATAGGCCCTTTAGTTAACAAAAAATATTCATCCATGCTTGTGGTTTAAAAGAGTTTAATGAATGTTTTTCCAAAAATAGCTACTCTAGAGTAGGTTTTAAAAATGGGAACTAGATGTTAACCATTCAGATAGCTGTTTCTGATTTAACACTTATTCAAAATTTAGATACAAATCTTTACTGTACAGAGTACAGCTGGATTTGCTTTTCTTCCTGTGACTCACCAGAGGCTTCTCAAAGCCTTCCTTTTTTTTTTTCTGTTTTCATGTACTGAAACTTCATTTAACAAATATTTAAAAATAGCCTTGAAATTATCATTCTTTCTGAATCTTCTTGGAAGGATATTTCATCTCTCCAAAGATTTTTTTTAACAAACAGAATTGATTTTATTTTCAGAATTGTGAGACTAGATATAGGTCTAATGAATAGTATATCATACTCTGAGTGTTTTGAATTTTTAAACATTCATAACTGGCATGACCATATTCTTTATAGTGTTTAATAATTATAGGGCTTTGTGACAGGTACTTTCTGTACCTTAAATGATTGATGAAATTTATTTTATCCTCAGAATGAAATGACTTCAGGACTTTTCTATTTTTTCAACATTTCTCTAAGTTTAGGCTATTTCTTTTATGTTGTTCTGTACTTAAAGGAATGCCGTTTATTTTCACAGGACTAATGTTAGAGTATATACAAAACATTTTTTTAAAAACATCTTTATGTGGAGTGATTATTTTTAAGTATTTCTTTTCTCACATTATTTTTGTTATGTAGTATCCATGACTAAAAACAAGTGTGAGCATATAACAATAGAGTGCGCATGGTGCAATTACTAGGGTATAGAAAGGAACTTCAGGAATGAACATCCAGAAGTTGGTGCTGGCCCCAGCATTGAATCTAACTTCAAAAATACTTACGAATATCCCTGGTTAACTTGGGAAAAAACCGGGGTGAAGTTTTTCCATGCTAGATGATTTTTTACCATTTTATAGACTGAGTTAAAAAAAAAGTCTTTGATTTTGAATGTATGTTAGAATAGTGGGTACATTTGTTAAAGGATCAAGGTAGTGTCTCTTGTCCTATAGAAGGTAGTACTAGGAGCTTGATGATTTAATTTCCCCCCAAATTATATTGAGGTTCTGACTCATCTATGTGTCAATCTTCCAGTGAAAATTTTCTTTTAAATTCATGATAGATATTATCCTGCCACCTGTTTGCTACTCCTCCCACTTTCATTAGGAGTTTGTTGGGAAATGTAGACCCATTTTAATTTTAACTTGGAATTCCAACTAATTTTAGTTTAACTTAACTACACAATAGTCTGTAAAGACCGCTGGGATACAGGGAGGCGGTAGTGGACGAGGTTGTAGGTACGAGCATGGGCTTGAGCCTACCATTACCTGGGCTGGAATTCCAATGCTTTCATTTCCTAGCTGTGTGAACTACAGAATTCCTTCAGCCTGTTACTTCACCTATAAAACAGATTAAATTGTTATTAGTTCTGTATCACAGGATTGCTGTGAGGATTACATGAAACAACACACTGTAAAATGTTTAGTTTAAGTGCTCAATAAACATAGCTGCTATTACTAGCTGTTATATGTGCCAGTAACTATTTCTCTGTGATCTTCGCTTAGTCCTTTTTCTTTTTAATTTGCCTAAGTTTCCTTGGAGGATAGTTTTAAGAACTCACAGAGATATTCCAGATGAAAACAATTTGAATGGTATGCTGCACAGTACAAATGTAAGTGGAAGTGTAGTATTATGACTGTTACCATTAGAAACAATAGCTGTTGAAGCTGTGTGCTACAGTGGAAAGAACACAGTTTTGGAAGCAGACTGACTGACCTACTCCGGTCTGGCTTATGTCACTCACTAGCTTCTGTTTGGGCAAGTTAACTACTCAGAGCTTCAGTTTTCTCAGTAAAAGTAGGAATAATAGTACCTATCTTGTGAATAATACTGATCTTATTATGAGGCTTGAATGAAAGGCCTAGGCAACAATATAGTTTTCTTTCCCCCTTCAAACTGGAGAATTGGAAATGTCTTTGGCAAAAACAAGCATCATTTCTTTTCTTTTTTTTTTAGTATATTTTATTGATTATGTTGTTATAGTTGTCCCACTTGTTGTCCCTTCACTCCCCCCTGCCTAGTACCCCCTTCCCTGCAGCAATCCCCACATTAGTTTTTGTCCATGGGTCATGCATATAAGTTCTTTGGCTTCTCTATTTCCTATACTATTCCTAACATCACCGTTTATTTGGTACCTACCAATTATGCTTTGTAATCCCTGAACCTTTCCCCCCCATTGTTCCCCTTCCTGCTCGCTGCTGGTAACCCTCCAAATGATCTCCATACCTATGATTCTGTTCCTGTTTAGTTGTTTGTTTAGTTAGTTAGTTTGTATTTTAGATTTAGTTGTTGATAGTTGTGAATTTGTTGCTGTTTTAATGTTCATAGTTTTGATCTTCTTCTTTTTCTTAAATAAGTCCCTTCAACACTTCATGTAATAATGGCTTGGTGATGATGAACTCCTTTAGATTTACCTTGTCTAGGAAGTACTTTATCTGCCCTTCCATTCTAAATGATAGCTTTGCTGGATAGTGTAATATAGGTTGTAGGTCCTTGCTTTTCATGCCTTTGAATACTTCTTACCAGTCCCTTCTATCTGCAAGGTTTCTTGTGAGAAGTCAGCTAATAGTTTTATGGAACTCCTTTGTAGGTAACTCTCTCCTTTTCTCTTGAGGTGCTTAAGATTCTCTCCTAAGGAACAGCTAATCCCTATCCTTCCCAAACTATTCCACAAAATCCAAGAAGAGAGAAGACTCTCAAACTCTTCTTTTGAGGCCAACATCATCCCAGTCCCAAAACCAGATAAAGATGCAACAAAGAAAGAAGACTACAGGCCAATATTGCTGATGAACATAGACACTAAAATCCTCAATAAAATATTGGCAAACCACATCCAGCAATACATTAAAAGGGTCATACACCATGATCAAGTGGGATTCATTAAGAGGGATGCAAGGATGGCACAGTATTTGCAAATCAATAAACATATCACATAAACAAAAGGAAAGTCAAACGATCATATCAGTAGATACAGAACAAGCATTTGATAAGGTACAGCACCCATTAATGATAAAAACACTCAGCAAGGTGGGAATAGAGGGAGCATACTTCAACATAATGAAGACTATATACAAGAGACCTATAGCCAACATCATACTCAATGGACAAACACTAAAAGCTTTCCCACTAAAATCAGGAAGAAGACAAGGGTGTCCGCTTTCACCACTTCTATTCAACATAGTATTGAAAGTTCTAGCTACAGCAATAAGACAAGAAAAAGAAAGAAAAGACATTCAAATTGGAAAGGAGGAAGTAAAACTGTCCTTGCAGATGACATGATAGTGTATATAGAAAACCCTACAGACTCCACCAAAAAACTTCTTGACCTAACAAGTGAATTTGGCAAAACAGTAGGATACAAAGTCAATATTCAGGAATCAAAGGTATTTTTGTGCACCAACTATGAAATATCAGAAACAGAAATCAGGAAAAAAAACCCCTCCATTTGCTATAGCAACATGAAAAATAAAGTACCTAGGAATAAACCTAACCAAGGAGGTAAAAGACCTATACAACACTGAAGAAACAAATTAAGGAAGACACAAATAAGTGGAAACATGTACCATGTTCATGGATTGGCATAATTAACATCATCAAAATGTCCATAGTACGCAAAGCAGTTTATAGGTTCAACTCAATCCCTATTACAATACCAATGACATATTTCACAAATATAGAACAAACATTTCAAAACTTTATATGGAACTATAAATGACCCCAAATAGCCTCAGCAATTTTGATAAAGAAGAACAAAGCAGGAGGGATAACAGTACTTGACATCAGATTATATTACAAGGCCACTGTAATCAAAACAGTTTGGTACTGGCATAAGAACAGACACATAAATCAATGGGACAGAAAAGAGAGCCCAGAAACAAGCCCATGTCTCTGTGGTCAATTAATATCTTACAAAGGGGGCAGGAGCATAAAATGGAGTAAAAATAGCCTCTTCAACAAATGGTGTTGGGAGATCTGGACAGCTACATGCAAAAAAAATGAAACTAGACCGCCAACTTACACCATACACAAAAATAAACTCAAGGTGGATAAAAGACTTAAATATAAGTTGTGACACCATAAAAGTCCCAGAGGAGAACTTAAGCAGGAAGATTTCAGGTATTTCACACAACAATATTTTCACTGATATTTTCACCAAGCAAGGTATATCAAGGAAAGAATAAACAAATGGAACTACATCAACTTAAAAAGCTTCTGTGCCACTAAAGAAACCATTAGCAAAATGAAAGGGAACCAACCGTATGGGAGAATATATTTGCCAATAATAACTTGGACAAGGGCTTGATCTCCAAAATATATAAAGAACTCACATAATTCCATACCAGGAAGACAAACAATTCAATTAAAAAAATGGGGAAAGCACCTGAACAGGCACTTCTCTAAGGAGGACATACAGAAGGCCCAGAAACATATGAAAGGATGCTCAGCATCGCTAGATGTCAGAGAGATGCAAATTAAAACCACAATGAGATACTACTTCACACTGGTCAGAATGGCCATCACAAACAAATCAACAAACAGCAAGTGCTGGCAAGATTGTGGAGAAAAGGGAACCCTAGTACACTGTTGGTGAGAATGCAGACTGGTGCAGCCACTGTGGAAAACAGTATGGAATTTCCTCAAAAAACTAAAAATGGAACTGCCCTTTGACGCAGCAATTCCAACGCTGGGATTATACCCTAAGAATCCTGAAACACCAATTTGAAAGAACCTATGCACTCCAATGTTCATAGCAGTGCAATTTATCGCAGCCAAGTTCTGGAAATAGCCTAAGTGTTCATCAGTGAATGAATGGATCATAAAACTGTGGTATATTTACACAGTGGAATACTATGCAGCAGAAAGAAAGAAGGAGCTCCTACCCTTTGCGACATCATGGATGGGACTGGAGAGCATTATGCTAAGTGAAGTAAGCCAGGTGGTGAAAGAAAAATATGATATGATCTCACCTATAAGGGGAACCTAATCAACTAAACAAACAAGAGAGCAAAATAGAACCAGAGACATGGAAATAAAGAACAAACTGACAGTGACCAGAGGGGTGAGAGGAGGTGGATAACGGGGAAGTGAAGGGGAAGGGTCATCAAGGAGCATGTATAAAGGACTCATGGACAAAGACAAAGTGTGCGGGGGAGGATTGAATGTGGAAGGTGGGGGTAAGTAGGGTAGAGGAGAGTGATAGGGAGAAATTGGGGACAACTTAATTGAACAACAATAATTTTTTTAAAAAGAACAAGACAAGAAATAATATATTGGGTATTACTTTCAAAGAAAACTTCTCTCCTTTTACCTTTGGCATTTTAATTATGATATGTCTTGGTGTGGTCCTCTTTGGGCCCACAACTTGTTTGGGACTCTCTGTGCTTCCTGGACTTGCATGTCTACTTCCTTCACCAAACTAGGGAAGTTTTCTTTCATTATTTTTTCAAATAAGTTTTCAATTTCTTGCTCTTCCTCTTCTCCTTCTGGCATCCCTATGATTTGGATGTTGGCACATTTGGAGATATCCCAGAGTCTTCTTATTCTATGCTCGTTTTTTTGAATTCTTGTTTCTTCATTCTATACTGGTTAACTGTTTATTTCTTTCTTGTGTTCCAAATTGTTTTTCTGAACCCCAGCTTCCTTCCCTTTACCCTTGGTTCCCCGTGGGTTTTTCTTTATGTCACT